>KK502402.1:3232474-3293080 GCA_000688735.1 Glossina austeni
TGTTTATGGTTCCGATACTGTAACAGCCACTTATGTGCAATTTTGATTTCGTATTCGGATTCCGTTCAGGAATTTTTGATGTTAAACATGTCGTCGAAAATGTCGATAAAATCGGAGAAATGATCGAAGTTGACCGATGTTAGCAGTCGTAACATCGCCCAGGAGCTAAAAATCGACCATAAAACAGTTTTAAACCATTTACACAAAGCTGGATTCAAAAAGAAGCAAAAGAAGAAGAAGAAATAATGGATTTCTTTTTTTGAACCATTTACACAAAGCTGGATTCAAAAAGAAGCAAAAGAAGAAGAAGAAATAATGGATTTCTTTTTCCCCAAACTAATATATCGTTCTTGGTGCAAATACATGTGTATCGATACATTTATATATGCATACACGCTCACACACACGCACAAACACACACACACACATGCATACAAATATATATTTAAGCGTGTGCAAGCAGCATACTTAATAAATTTTTTTTACCCTACACTACTTGTGCCACTGTACGCGAATGTATTTATTATTGAGAATCGTTAATTGAATCAATATAAACTTGCTTGTCCGTCTGTCTTTGCAATTATCTAATGTTTATCCATATACTTTTGTGTTCAACCTTCAGCGATATTTGAGATACTTTGTTGTTGTTGCGTTTTGACCCATTGAAAACGAATTGGTTTGGATAAATTTTACGGTCAAATTCTGTGCAAAGTTTTACTATGAAAAAGTCATTACATGAAAGCATAATAAGGAATTTACAAATTTTCTCGATTAAAATCGGGGAGTAGTTCCGACACTAAACCGACACTAGTTCAGTACACTAAAATGATGTGAAAAGCTTAGGGTGAATGATGGCATTTAAGAGTTCTCGGAAAAACTAAGCCTTTACATGGCAAAAAAAGTCTAATTTTTAATATTCTCTAGTAAAACTTGATAGTAATTTCGGATAGAAATTCATTGCAGTCAAGTTTGGACCAAGTGCGACTAATTTCCGGACCACTCCTCTTATAAGAATGTTCGGGTAAAGTATGCCTTTATATGATAAGAAAATTTAATTTAGTATTTCATGACGAAAACAGGTGAAGCGTAATAACATCTTCGGCAAGAAAACTTATGTATTGGGCAAGCAAAAAACATTTAGCTTTCAGTTGATCAAAACTTACATATTTTGATGTTTCTTTCACATCAAATATCCAACAACCAACGCTCAATACTTTTTAGAGTGTTTTCAGCAAGCATATCGTACATAAATGTAATAAAATTTTCATGGCTTCATGAACTTTATTGAGGATGATTTCCTGATATTTTGAGAAAATAATTCAAGAAGCGAAGCACCTAAAGCATTGCGTTAATATATAACAGTTTCGCTAAACACCTTTAACAACACATATGTTCACATAAAATCACACTTAATACTTAAACATTCTTGATTAGCTGTGGACTCTGAGTACCCCCTCATTGTCGCTATTGCGCATCCAAATCCGCATTAATATGTGAGCGATTGAAGAAAAGGTCCATTTGATGTGATGGTAATCCAAGATTAACTCAAAGGCAAATAAGGTTTTCCTAAACGCAATTCCATATTTATTGCGAAGACGTTGCCTTGAGAAACGAATAAAGGCAACAGTACAAGAACAGTAAAAGAAAACAAAAAGAAAATGTGTTTGACGCCTATACCATGTATTATGTATTTATATGCATATATATATATATGTATATCAGGGAATTGCAAGTGTATTATAAAAGCAAAAGGAATCCAATCAATATACGCACAAATGGATGCGCATATGATGACGTATGCTCGTTAAATTTGCTTTGCTTTTAGACGCGTCAATACATTTGTATTGTCATTCAATTTGTAACGTACGATGATCTTCGTAACAGAAATGCTTACACGGTCTGTGATATCTCTTTGAAATTGCGCAACTTCTAGAAAAGTCCGAGCAGATAAATGTAGTTGAGGCGGACACAAAAGTTGTTCTGAAAACAGTCAGTTTTGAAAACTATTTGATATTTGCTCAGCTTGTACATAAGTAGATATATGTATGTAACTCTATAGCTGTTAAAGGATTCGAAATAAACAAAATATCTAAACATCTCTCTTGTCATACAATCACTTTTCGATAATGTTAAGCACTTAATGTCCATGTAGTGATAAGAGTGACTGACGTTCCTTGCGATGATGATGATGATGATGATGATGATGATGATGATGATGATGATGATGATGATGCTAAGTATTATGATGATTGTAATGATGATGTGATGACTACAATGAATATCCATTTAGGATGAGTAAGTAAAAGATGAAATTGCTATGAATGCGATGCGAGTGCACAAGTATGCAGTGTTCACGTAATATTATATAAACTGAAAAGAGCGCAAACATACAAGGCAGACGGATGTGTACACATTTACGACATTTGTTATTTTGTTAACTACTTATGTGATAAGTTACAGGACCTTTCCACGTGTACAACGACAATGATGACGATGGTGATGACGACGTTGTCTATGGTGACGAGCTAAACTGCTTTTTATGTGTAAACAAATTTTGAATGAGAAGAGAATAAGAATTAGTTTTCAGTTTTGTATCGCTATCATAATAAATACGTATGTCAGATGTGAAAGGGAAGTAGCTGCCTTATATAACCTATGCTGAACAAGAATAGGTGAATGTAAGCGAAAATGGAAATAACAAGTAAATATAAAAAATTTAAATTAAAAAAACAAACAAAAAAAAGAGAACTAAAAAAGTCATATCCGTTGGGGACCGCATCTCGCATACTCGCCATCGCGCTTTTCGCATTCTACTCTCGAAGTGCTTTCATTTGATAAACATATATCGCTGGTATTATTAAGAAAAAATTGATCCACCATCCGCTCCATTGCGGGCTTCTGTCCCGATTTGGCCCCTTTTCAATACCCACCTGCCTGCAGAAACTTGCATTGTTTCTACCAAATTTCAAGTCCCTATCATATTCATATTTGCGACCAAGAAAGTGCCAACAACAAACACCACACAGACACACAGACGGACAGATATGGCTAAATTAAATCACAATTGCATGATGATCAAGCATATATATATATGTACTTTGTACAGTCTTTGGTTGTTACATATATTATGGAAAAAAATAGAATGAGTGTACCCCCATCTTACAGTGGTGGGTATAAAAAGACTGTCAATCTTACGAGCACGATAGTTGTACGTAGCTTTTTAACGAGTCTGGTGTTAAGCTCGCTGGACCATCTGGTCCCTTCTGTATCGTTTGGCGAGGGATGTGATCATTTTTTCTTTCTTCTCGCCATCAGTCTCTCAAAAGACTTATCTCCTTATACTTAGATGGTATTCGTAACAATCATCTCAAGATATTGAACATCGAAAACAGATTAATTCTACTCCAGGAATGTAACGAAATTCTAATTAGCGTTTATATGCCCCCTTCCTGGTACGATTTCCAGATCTTCACTTTAAGAAAAAAGAAGAGTTCGCCAATTAATCTGAATACCTTTAGAACAATTTTCGAGAAAATATTATATTCGGGTTTGGAATGGTATCGCGAATCTAAGTGCATCTTTAGAATGTTTCTCTTTGGTTTTAGACGTTTGTGGTCAGCAATTAACTCTGCTTTTGCTAAGAAGCACGTTCTCATTGACTGCTTTCTGAACATAAATTCAGCTTTTGATTCTTTTAATATCAACATCTTAAAATTTATCCTTCTCTCTTTGAATATCGCTACCAAATTTTGTAATTTGTTATATAACCTCTTTCTCTATAAGAATATGTTAATTAACAATGATGTTGTTGTTGTACTTTGTGAGATCTTTCACAAGTGTTCCTCAGAAATCTGCATTGAGTCGTCTATGCTTTAATTTATATATTAACAAAAAATTTTCATCTCCCTTCCTGAGAACATCTCAATTTTGTGCTATGCCGACGATCTTGTCATTTTTGGTTCCAACTCTGTTCCAGACTTGTGCAGGCGTACTTTGCAATCTGCCCTCGATAATAGTTCCTTTCGTCGTGAGTCACTCCAACCAGCAATTTCAGTTAAGAAGACTTAAGAGCGTCGTCTTTTCAAAAAAGAAAAAAAAGAGAGACCCAACGGTTCCCAAGAGAGTACTCCTCTTCTCGTATACGGTTCTATTATTCCGCTTGTATGAACGGTCGACTTATTAGGCTTTGTTCTGCTCTCGAAACTCTCTCCTGCTGCTTACATGGACAAAATTGCTAAGCAATGTTTTCACTTCATCAACGTACTGAAATTCATTTCATTGCGTTCTGCCCCTTTTTGCACGATTAAGCTGGATTTCGGATTAGTCAGCGCCAAAATAAGAATACGCCGAATATTCGTTCTTATTGGACATTTCAAATAAGGACTTTCTGCAATTATGCAGAATTCAACGGAAATGCCTTCGTCTGGCTTTTGGTGGCATGAAATCTACCCATACACTAAGCTTGGAAGAGATGGCAAATGTTATGCTTCTACAAGAAAGGTTTCGTTTACTCGCCAACTTTTCATCTAATAAAATTGTATCCAATCCAAGAATCATCCGGCCTTACCTTTCATTTACGATCTTCTATCACTGAATTCCTCCCCCCCCCTCTTTTTAAAATTTTTCCTGACAATATTAAGTTCTTACCAGTCCGGAAATCCACAGTTACTCCGGCAGATGCGCATCATTACTACTCGAATCTGGTTAATTCCAAATGGAAGCACTCATCTTTACTAATGGATCGAAAACCGATGTCGTAGGCAGCGGCTTTTATTTTCCAAATGTTAACATAGATGCTTATTTCTCAAATCACCCATATTTTCGGCTGAATGTCTAGCGGTCCTGGAAGTCATCCGATTAGCAAACGCTCAAATTCAAAAGAAATTCCAGATTTACTGTCTTATCCGCTTTGCAATCATTTCCCTCGGGTAAAGCTCACCGTTACGTATTAGAAATCAGATTTACACTATATAGCCTCAAATCTGATGCATTTTGTTTTCATTATTTGTTTGGGTGCCCAGGCAGATGGGCATCTTTGGCAACACCACTGCAGATAAAATTGCATCTTCCAGACCATCGCGTTTTAATGATCATGCTCTGATTTCTGCTGATTTGAGGGCAATCGACGTGCGCAAGAAACATTCATTTTTCTCCTGGCAACAGCGATGGAATAACTCACCTTATGATCGTCACTCATACTGTTTATTTGCATAAATAAATAAAGCTGCTTGGTCTTGTCAATTGCGAGCTCAGACATGACGCCATTTGTTTTATTAACAGGCTGATGTTTTATCGCACGAGATGCACTCAAAATTAACATAGCGACTAACGCTTTATATACATGCATGAAGTCTTGCAATCTCCTGATTATATCCTATTTGTCTGTCCAAATGTTCGCACTTCTATTCGTCAGTCCACACTTTGTAAATTGTTTACGTGTAAGTGGTCTTCATGACCACAGCATTCTTGACATTTTCCGTTCATATAACTTAGTAGCTTATTCTGCAATCTTTCCTTTTTTTTTTAAAGCCTCTCATCAAGATAATATATAAACGTTTACAGCCATATTATGAACTTACTCTCATTCACACTCTTGTTCCTCTCGCACTTTCCCTGTTCTTTCATATGACACTTTACACTCATTTAATTACTTCTTACACTGCTATGGAAAATTAAGAAAAATTTAAAAAAAAAAAAGGGGGAGGGGGGTTCAAGACAAAATATTAACAAGACATAAAGTTTAATTACAAAATACAAAGAAATAATAAAATAAATAAATAATAATAATAATTATATACGAAAAGTAAGCGTAGGCTCAAACAAACAACTTTGTGCTCACCTTTTTACTCATCACAGCGAATTTTCGCTTGTTGATTTGCTGAAGAAGAGGAAGAGGAAGAGGAAGAAGAAAAAGTATTAACTAATTGATTTCATGTCGATTAAATGACCGACTAGACGAATTGTGCCTTTAAGAGACAGATTCGGAAATTGCTGCAGAAATTATATGGAAAAAGTTGAAAATTTTATTGATTATCTAAAGACATGTTTTTAGCCCAACAATCTTTATAGGACTTTAAATACAGAGAAAACAGAAAGTGTCGTTTCTAGACAGCTCGTGTCCCATCCATTGGCCTACCGGACTTATATCAGTTGCTTAAGTCAAAGAAGACGTCAGTAAATGTTAAGAAATCCTCTTATTATGATTGCATAAGTGGATTAACCATTAAATGTTTACCAACTATTGGTCTTTCGTCTCTTGAAAATTAATTTTGAACATTAAGTTAAGATTGAATCATTTTCAAATTCAATGAAAACGGCCAGAAATAATTGTGGTGGTGGTGGTAAATCCAATAAGCGAGAAAATACTGGAAACGCGTACAGATCAACTAATTGAATAATAATTTTTCCTAAAATAATTGAGAAAATATATCTACGAAGATTACTCCGAGTTCTAGAACAAAAACTTATTATTCTTGGCCATCAGTTGGATTTCAGAAATAAACACATTGTTGTACTCGGGGTGTGGAAAAGATTTCCGATCAAATCAAGGGTACCTTTTAAACTTTAAAACTTTTCTTCTCAACTCCTATATGCCAAACAGTCACTTCTATGCCAAAGTTAATGTTGATAGATCCCATATATATGTAATAGTAAAGGTAGAGTGTCCTTGAAGAAGTGTTCTACGTCCAATACTCTATGCAATTGGAACTTCAGATTTTCCTATCGCTGAGAGTATTTTAAGTGCCACATACTCTGGTGACATAGTAATCCTACTTTCATCTACTGATCGCATGAATGTTCTCAACGAACTACAAAAAGTCATCTTAATAAATGTTAAAATTAAATATTTGAAAAATGTGCTTACATTCCAGTTATGTAAAATAAGCGGTCGTGTTATTCACTACTTTCGAATGGCAATAATATCGCTATTAATGACTGCGTAAGATATCTCGATCGAAAGATTAACATGCAAAAGTCATGTGAAAGCTAAGCGTTAGCAGTTCGACTTAAAAACTGGGAGACTCCATTGCCTCAACTTAATATTTGAAGGCGAATAAATGCATTTTATACAAGAGTATGGTCCAACTCGTTTGGAGCTATGAGATACAATTGTGCGTAACAGTCAGTCGGTAACGGTAATATTGAAATACTTAAAAAAAATTTCAATTCTAGGCGCTTTGTTTTATTGTTAACGAGCTCCGTGGCTCGTTAGCAACAAAAGCGTCCATGATGACCTGAATATTGCGTTTATCAAAAATCGAATTCGAATCGAACGCAGAATTCTTCAGAATGAATATCTTGTCAGACGGTGTAATCAAGTAAATCCCTTGGCAATATCTCTTATGCATGAATCTAATGAAATAATCTTCTAAGTTTCCATTCATTTACTGAAACGTCATATCTGTCCTGATATGCTGTTTTCATTGGGGGACAATAATCTCTGCTATTTGTTTCATTTTGCTACATTCGCATTTACTTATTATTATGCTTATGTAGTGAAACACTTAACGCGCTCAAGCGCTCAAATATAGAAAAACAAAAATTCAAAATTCAATTGCTTGTAGTCATACATACATACATACATACATACATACAACTCCTTAAAGAAACGCAAGTACAAGCGAATCTCTCTATTTATCTCCCGTGACGTTAATATACCGATCCACAATTACATCGATTGTTTGTTGTTCAATACATTGTATGTAACATTGTATGTGCTGTATATTCTTATAATGCGTCTTCTTACAATTTTCTTTCTCGCTTTCCTGCTCTCATAACGACTATTCACATGTGTTGTGAGGGGCCTGAGCAACGTTGGTTGCTAACGAAATGTTGCCTTTCGAAACTACTTAATGACGTGCTAACAGTTTTCAATTTGATGTAAAACCCGATTTCAAGCCATGCTCGAAGGTAAGTTACGCACTTCATAAATGGGAATTTTCCATATATTTTTGGCCTGAATTGATCGATTGAATGCATTCGCATTCGATTATAAAAATAGCAAGAAATCGTTTTTCATTCGCATTTATTCAGAAACACAATTCTAGCAAAACCTCTATTTACAAAACCAATATAAGCGACGTGAGCAGTGCACATATATATAGGACTGTGTAAATTTTGATAATACAGATAACATATGTTAATATTGGTAAAAGATTTATTATTATTATTATTATTATTATTATTATTATTATTATTATTATGTAATAACAACAACATTCTACACAAATGGTAAATAAATAAATAAATAAATAAATAAATAAAAATGGTTGTCAAACTTTGCTTGTTTACACTGATTCCAGTGTGTGGGATGCGCTTCCATCATAAACTCATAAAACGTTATGGTTACACTTTATGTTCGATGTATACAAGCTTTTTGTACCACAAGTGGACCACCTTTTTGACCATTTCCCCCCCGCCACCCATATAATAGTTCATTTTGAAAACTCGATATATGCATAAGTGTAGGGTGGTGTAGGATATTTTATAGTAGGTCGTGCCCCAACGTACAACGTTTTTTTTTTTTTTTTTTTTTTTATCGCTTTCAGTTGTTGTTCGCTTGTTCCTTTGACTCTGCCTTAATTTTGGTTTTAAAGTTCTTACAGCAAGAGATTTACGTTAAGTTCATATTTGACTGATAACTAGTGTAAATGAATTTTATATATATAAATATGTGGATGTACATAAATGAATAAATACGGACGCCTTAGAGAAATGTTCTTAAAAGCTTTTTCACGAAAAGTTTCCTTTCACCTTGCAAGCAGCAGCCACTGGGTAGGTAGGTTTTAATCAATTTTTCAATTATTTGATTTAAGATATTAAGGCATCCCCGGTATGATATTTGTGGCTTTAACTGATTTCGTTTTGGATGTAGAAATATTTAACAAATAATTTGTACATGGGTATGTTCTTCTAAATAAAATTCTTGAATGGTGTTTCAATGAATTCCAAAAAAAAGTTTTTACCCTTAAGTTAAGTTAAACAAATCATTTACTATCCCTTTCTTCGTTTTTTTTTTATTTTTTATTTATTTATTTTTTTTTAAAGTATTTTCCTCACCATAAAACAAACAGAATAAATATTTATTCCGCTGAAATGAAATTTTTGGAAAAATTCGTTCCGAAATTTCACGCTACCGTCTGTTGCATACACATATCCAATAGACATAATGGACACAACCATACATGAAATTTTATCCCTGTAACTAAACCAAATACGCTGTACAAAGTTCCATTAAAAAACGAAACGAACGAAGTGAAAAACTTGTGAAATTTCAAATATTTAACATTTGTAAAGTTATTTCAAAATAAATGACATAAAGTCATGATCATGATGGGGGTGAAAATATATAAACAGACACAAACGCGTAACCATACATATACCATATATATATATATATATATATATCTACCTATATTTATACTGCGTATATATGTTAAAAATAATGTGGTAAAATTTAATATAAGAAATTACTTTAAATCCACACGAAAAGCAATTATTGGGCAGCGCAATAATACATTTTCCAGCATAATAAACGGAAACGTTGACACTGAATTATGAAGGCATTCGAATATACACGTATTCTCTGGTATTACAAGGATATTAGCATATTTTTCATTATTTCTATACCCATCGAAATAGAAGAAGGGGCTTGAAGGGAAAAATAGCAACACGTGCATCTAATGTCACATCATGGTTAAGCATGATGGGTGGTGGGAATGCAAGCATTCGTAGCGATGAGTAAAATGGATTTTAAGAGGGTGTTATAATGGTTTGTGGTTGCGAGTGCGAGTGCGAGTGCGAGTGCGAGTGCAAGTAAAGCTTAAAGCGCCCCCTAGGAAAATCTATTTTTTTTTTTCTATTATTCAACTTGTATTATAGTGTAGCATGTGATGGCAGTATGTCTCGAATTATCATCATTTTTGAATCACGTTACTGTAGGGTGTACAACCCATCTTCATTATCAATGTTGATGTATTTCAAAAAAGTATCGAACGCTACGAATAGCATTTGGAATGCAAGAAAACGGTATCAGAGCCGATAAATTCCGAAATATACGCTCACGATATTAGGTTAAAGCCTAATTTGCGTGCAATCCAACTCAAAATCTCTCGATACTAAGTATCAAAAAGAAAATAACCATACAAGACAAAAGTGACAAAAGTCGATAGCAAAGGTAACAATCGAACTCAGTGCAAACAATTGCAACTACTTCCCTGGTAACTTAATATTACCTTTCGGGAAGATTAGGAGAGTCGACAACTTTTAATCCAATGTTGAAATATGCAAAGCGTTCATTTTTCATCATATCCACCAGCGAACGATGGTCGTATTTTGTTAAAACGTTTGCAACGCGCAGAAGAAAGGAGGTTCAGAGACAGCCGTCCAGTTTTATTGTATGTATGTATTCTTGATGAGCGTCAAATTCTAAGTCGATCCGTATATCCGTCTGTCCGTCCGGCCCTGTATGTTATGTGTATAATAAACATTCTTTCGGCCACAAAAATCAAGGTGAGGATCGCGTCGTCAAATTCGACGAAAACTTTGCTAGTTCATGGGAAATGAATTAAGTAGATCGAAGGCTACGCCTACAGCATAGCATCAGCAAGGAACTCTTTTCCTTTATGCTGTTTCGCTTACAGATTTAAAGACAAGAAGTTTCCACGACTACTCTATAGATGATCGAATCGTTTCCTGCACCGGCACAAAGGTAGAGAAAAATCAGCCAAACCTATTCAGTATTACATAGAATAAAAATTTCTTTTCTTCTTCTTTTTTTTAAGAAAGATGATGGATATAAAAGATGCGATGAAAGATTGGGTTATTTTGTTGAGTTATTTTCGCATTCAGTTTACATCTGTTTACAATCTGTTATTATTTTTGTTTCCTTCTAAAATATGATTGTGGGACCATTTTCTAAGGGTTAGATAGCTTGAAGAGCTAGAATAGCTGCACGATGCTGCCCGTTTTATCTGTTCATTTCGCTTTTATATAGAGTTACGTCTTCTTGTAATTCTTATATAATTGCGCACTTCTTAGTACATGCATATGTATGTAGCTTAGAGAGTTAGAAGCATATATATATAGAGAGCTTTTCAATATGATTTACGAAAGAGTAGCTTGAATAGTACATCAAAAGTTCCAGCCTTGCTTATCGTGCAAGTAAATTTGTTGGTCATATGTGACTGTGTGTGTCGAGTGAGAAAAATTACTGAAGATGCAAAGCTTTCGAATATACTTTAGAAGAGAGTAACAAGGGGGCACAAAGTATTTTAACAAAACTAACTTAACTATAAAAATTATTACTTCACAGGATAAACAACATTAGCGATAATTACATACATGTCTTTACTTATTTACGCAATGGCTTACAAAGGTCGTTAACACCAACAGTAATAACAGTTCGGTAATAACTTAATATTAACATATGACATTTTCATAGCACGCGTTGGTTCCATGCTCGTTCAGAGAAGATAGTAAATAATTTGTAGATATAATGCTTTAATGTTTCTTGACTGTTTCCTTTTCTTTCTCTTTGGCGAACGGTGGATTTTTTTGTTTTTTTTTTTTTTTTTAAGAAAACAGCAATTGCCTGGCAACACTCCACGAGATATTACGGACGTTTCGTCCCATATGATTGAAAAAATAGTCAAAAATCGGACAAACAAGTTGAGCTTTGCCGGTTATGCTCATACATCCGAAACATTAAATAGTATAATGACAAGAGAATTCTTAGCCTAGTGAAAGTATCTTTCATGACATCAAAATTGATTGTCACGTAATTTTATTTACTTTCTCTTGTCAGATATTCCTTAAAAGACCCCCCTTTTTACACCATCTGTGGCACAGGGTGCCACAAATATATTAAATTTATGCGGACGTATGTAACACCCGCAAGGGTTCAATATAGACCCACATTTTGTTATACAGATCAATTCGGAAAATGATTCAAAGCTTGTCTGTCTATCCGTCCGCTTGTCCATATGAAATTGAAATTTTCTTAATATAATTTAAGATGTAGTGTATATATGAAGGGAGAAGTAAAGTATAAAGTTTGTTTGAGTTAAGCAATCATTTCACTTCAGATTTGTTTTTTCATTTAATGTTTACTTAAACTACTTTCTTCTCTAATTACCTAATAAGTTAACCTCTTGCTTATCGCATTTTGTTTAGCATGACTAAAACTTATGAAGAAACATATATTAAATCGTAAATCTTATCTTAAAGCAAAGCGTATACGCATATGGGGGAACGGGTATGTCTGATAAAGCCTCAACTGATATACCGTTACGATTAGTAGCGACATTTATATTTTTGATCTGTAAAAGACTTTGAAAGCAATTTAATGAATCTATTTCGTGGAAACTAAATAAACTAAACTTAAGTTTCTCATTGAAATGCATTTCATTTCGTTACATTCGCTTCTGTTCTTTGGATAAGATCTTGTAAAGATAGTTAATAAAAACTGCCTCTAAAAATGACGAAATTTGTAGATATAGCTATAATTAAAGTGAACTATTTTTAGTCAGAAGACGAAAGTTACGAGATTCACAACTAACTCGGAAGTGATCCAAAGTGAATATAAAAATAATTAAACGTGTTAATAGAAGGAAGAATACGAATACAAACTTTATCCTTTATCCTAGGAAAGGTACATAATTAAAAATTGAGAAAAAATATGAATAAAAATTAAAAACATAATTATAGGTAAACCTGTTTTTGTGTGTGGCAGATAGGGACCGCATGAAAGGGATCGTGAAAAGAGGATATTCAGAAATTGCATAAATAGCTATAACAAATGATTTTTTTTTGTTTTTTTTTTAAGAAAAATTCTCTCATGCGATCGAGTGGGATAACAGAAAAAAAAAAAAAAAAAAAAAAAAATCATTCTCCCCCAGAAAATATGTCCAAACATTATGGAAGAGCGAGAGGATGCTTTTTAAATAAAATAATTAATTAAATTACAGATGGAAATATTTTAAAAAGGTTGAACTAAAAAAAATTTACATAACTCGTAGTCCAAACCGTCCATATACTTCCTCCCTCCCTTTATCTTTGCAGATATTCATGCGTAGCACAAAAAAAAAAAAAAAAAAATTTGCACAAAACAACAAAGAAAGTGTGCATAAACACAATACACAAAACGAAACAGCATAAAGCAGTACCGCACAAAAACAGGTTCACTATATAATAGCATAAGTTCTTAGAATAATTGAGAATCGAGAACCTAACTCACACACAAAAATTGAACATAAAAAAAAAAATAAATAAATAAAAAAACGGAAAAGGTTTGTCAGGCCAGGTTTGCTTTTATACATAACCTAGAGGTTGTCACATCCTTTACCCGGATTAGGCAAGTAAAAGTACAAAAGTACAACATCCTCTCAAGGTTAAAATATCTATGTAAATAAGTATAATAAGAATAAGCTGTAGATGTTCAAAAAGATGTTCTAATGGAGTCAAATAACTATTTTAGGGAAGGAATAGCATCTGCTATCCACTTCTCAAGACGAGTTAACTTACGGTCAAAATATAATATAAGTAAGATCTAAGGAAAGATGACTCATTAGCATATATGAGGTAATCTAAAAATAATTCCAAAAAGCGAGTTTAAACGAGTGGCAAAAAGCAAAAGACAAACTTTGAAGCTTTTGAAGTGTGGTAACATGAAATCGTGGGTACTCAGCCAGAGTGAATGTAAGTTTGTAATGTTGGGGCAGGTTTTCGGTATTTCTCTTAACAAATGGCAATGGAGAGCCATGCTCATCGCATCGATGTCCATATCACAAATCCTCTGAAACGAACAATTAGCAGAGGCGCAAAAGGAGTCTTCATAGATTCAACTAAGTGTAGTGTAGTAAGTTCTTGAAGAGCAACGTATTTTGTCTGTCCATCTGTTGTAAAGTCTCTGCTGGCTGTAAAAATGAAGTTGTTGACAAAAATATTAGAAGTTCTTGAACGCAGTTCGGTATTGAAAATGGACCAAATCGTTCGAAGGACGCCTACAGTATCATGTAAATTGAGAAATGTCTCTGTTTCTCAAAAAGAATACAATTTTTTTTTTTTCATGCATTACTCATAAACTACCAAATTACAAATTTTAGGTCTCGTTGTATGGGCGATGCTGTGTTACCGCTGCAAAAATGGGAAAAATCTGCCACGTCTACCCAATCTGTCTACCCAAGTGTATCAAAATTTAGTTTTTTTTTTCAATACCTTTACAAGACGAAGAAACAAGCTTCATAGCTTGCATAACGTATACAAATTCTTGGCCAGTTTTCAAATTCGGAATTCATCTAAGCTTCTCCGTCTGTTCGTCTGTCGGTCTCGCCATGCGGCCAGCGTAGCGCGCGTAGTATCTGCGATAAACATTCTCCCGTTCCCAAAAATGATTATATCGCCTAGAAATTTGCAAACAAAATTTGAAAATCACCTAAACCAGTCGAAGAATACGCCTACAACGCCTACATGCTTATGCAATAAAACCGGTGAACACCTTGGCTTTCCGTGCTTTTTGCTTTTGTTACTCATCAAGTGCATATAAATTTTTACTTTTATTCTGAAAATAGAAACTATATAGAGGCTCTCTCCTCTTTTTTTCGGTCTTGTTGGGTATGAAAGATTCGTTCAGGATCTAATATAATTTTCTTAATTGTTTTTTTTTGTTTTTTTGCCAATTTCTAATGTCAGTTCTTTCGTTATCATTGTTCAGTGTCTGTCGTAAGAAAAAACTTTTTGTTCGAAAGACTTTTTTGTATAAATTTGCCCCACACTTAAATATAAAAATATTTTTATAGTTTGTATTGAATACGGCTTACAAACAGTAAGTAATCTATGACCGAAAAGGCAAACGAGATGAAAAACAATAAATAATTGTTTGATTACATTTTAGATCACTATCTAGTGTCGATGGGAAAATTATTGATAGCAATATTTTGAAAACTTACAATCAAGTAGAGTCCTAAATATTAGAAAACCATTATTTGTAAGGCTGTTATCATCTCTAGTTACCTTGAGGTAAAAGACAAGACTTTTCCACAGACAGATATGAACGTAGAGATTAAAAGAATGTGAAACACGGCAAACACAAATTGAATCGAATTGATATCGCAGAAGACCGACAAATAAGTTCACTGTGCTTTGTTTGGATTGCGTAAGGAATCGAACCGTAAGAAAATATTTTTAGATAATTTGTAAAGTGTATGAGTAGAGACGGAACGTGACCACACAAAAACTAATAAAAATATTTTAAATACAAGAAATGTTAACATTGTACACTGAACACTGATTGTATGGGTTGTCGAGCAAGCACAGATGTATTGTGTAAATTTAATGATTGCATGCTATACCGTTTGTTTTCTAAGAGGACATTTTCTAGCATTTTTTTAAAATTTCTTTCGTCTTTAGATCCTACACCACTTGTGTGTGTTACAAGGGTGCTTTAAGTTTCTGTGGATGTATGTAACACCCAGAAGGACTTGAGGTAGACCCGCCGTTCAGATAATGAGTGCGAAAGTGTGTCGAATCAAATCGATCGATATCGTGAAAGATGGATTTTGATGGGGTAATTTTCTGAATCGATCTAAGCTCTTATCTGTTGCAAGGCGCAATTTTTCGGATATTTTGATTAAATTTGGCCCGTTGACGAACACTGAACTGAGCTTCGGTTCGGATCAGACTACGTTTTCGACCATTTCCCATATAACTCATTTCTCATTTTGAAAGGACAATACCTGGATAACTGTAAGGTGGTATAGGGTATTTAAAAGCGGACCGTGTCTCGTATAGTGTTATTATTTGTTTTTCCCTTTTTTGTATTTTTCTCTTAACTATTCTTCATTTTAGTATAAAGTCTTGTTAAAACGTAATCGGCTTTATGTTCAGAAAACCACCTGTCGTTTATTTCAGTTTTTATTAACACAGCATCGCAAAAGCATACTATTGTTAGCAAAGGCAATGCGTACGCTGCCTGATATCAAGATTGATCTCGTTCGCTGGAACTAAAACATTTTTTAACGTCGATTTTTGATTTTTGTTCTTTTTTGCAAAAAAAAAAAAAATCCGATTGAAATTTCTTGGATTTTTAAATATTATGTGATATGTTTGGCCTGCACATCTCTTTGCATTCATTGTTATTCAGTCGTCGGTTGTATCAAATTTGGGAATCATTTGAAAGAAAAGAGCAAAACGCCAAAGAATCGTTGTACATATCGCTGCATTAAAAATACATCTGCCGTTGTTTCGTGCCTTTTGCGCCTTTTTCCAATTTCTACTTCTGTTGATTTTTTTTTTGTTTTCAATTCAATTCATTAGGAAGGGAAGTTTGGCAATAAATTTTCGAAAATTAATGAAGACAAGGTTAAACATTGTATACACTATGGAACGTTTTTATTGTTGCTTCTTGTCTTTAAATGTGGTTCTGTTAGTTGTTTTTTCCTTATTTTGATAATATAAATTATCTTGAGAGGTGCAGTTAGGAGGTGTATCGCAGGATCAAGATAATTTTATAACTAGCGCTTGACATTGAGAATTGAAATAATTTGCAGCAGCTGAGTTAGTTTTGTTCATCAATACTCGCGTTAACATCGCGATAGGCTAACCAGTCTTGTCTGCTTATTTCTCTCCAAGAATTTCTTCCTCTACAATTTATCTTCTTGCTTATTATAAAGCAATACTAACAGCAATACTAACAGCAATCAGACAATATAAGAACACTATAGTTATTATACTCGCCTTATCAGTTAGTTTGGCCCCAATAATTCTGTGACGATACAACCTTTCATCTTAACTTCGACATATACTACACGTGTTACTATACTAGAGTAAGGATATGCCGACTAGCCGACTAGCCGACTAGTTTTACATTTTACGAACGCTTACGATTGTTAAACTATTTCTCGAATCTTAAATTCTGTCTTGATGTTTTCGTGCTCGTATCGAGCTCGAAAATCGAGTAAATCGATCGATCGGCATGCTTTCCCCCCTAAGTTTCCTTGTAGATATTATTGATATTTTGAGTCTCGATGAGATACATTTTATAGTAAATGCAATTTATTAGAGATTTATTCTTTTCTATAAAACTTCTTTAGCAAATAAGAAAGAATTGTTTTTGATCTTTTTCGCTTTAAAAACTGTGCGGGCTGTGCAAGCGTTTCTTTTTTTTTTGCTTTTGTTGAAGTAAGGACAGTATTTCGGATATTGGTAAATGACAGTCCGTCTTGATTTGAAGATTCGCTTATGGGCAAGTTTTATAATGCTAAGTCAACCAATGGGTCCTCACAAAACGAAAAAAGTTTAGTGTAAATTCCATTTCCTCTTCAGTATTCCCCGACTTTTCGCCCTAGTAAACTTTAAATCCTATACAACAATATACCCTCAGCTCAGAATAAGTTATCAACTCAGGCGGTAACAGATTTCTTCTTAGCCGACCCTTTTTTCAGGTGGGTCGTTGTCGTGTCATAATTGACGCAAACGTCTTATCAGTTAACCAAACATCCCCATAAGTTATTTTTTGTTGTATTCTACTCTAGTTTGCCTCACAATCAGTCATTATGGATGAAGAAAATTATTTATTTTCGTTAGATGGGTACGCATTTTAATTGCATTATCAAGGGCATCTTCATATCCACCACCGCAGGATAGTACGAGAAGCGAACTTCGAGGACTCCACGAAGCATAAAATTTTCAATAAATTTAAATAAGCTACGTCTGTCTGCCTATTTGTACGTCCGCCATGTGAT
Source organism: Glossina austeni (assembly GCA_000688735.1). NCBI lineage: Eukaryota > Metazoa > Arthropoda > Insecta > Diptera > Glossinidae > Glossina > Glossina austeni. The sequence goes on from KK502402.1 coordinate 3,250,216, forward strand.
AAACATTGTCCCGGCGCTTCAAACTTCACAAGAATATTTAAAGTTCTTGTGAAGGTCTTGCACGCTAATTGTTACTGAAAAATGGCCAAAATCGGGCAAAGCACATGCCATGACATTACAACATAAATGAGAAAACCTTTGCTCTCTGTTTTGTTTTCATTCGCTGTTCAAAGCCTTTAATATCCACCGCGCATGTATTTCGTTGGTCGACTGACTTCTGGCTGGCTACTGCTGAACTCAGCTTTACATCGGGTGAACAAAATTCTCTTAATTGTTCTTAATTCAAGTTTAATTAATAAAAATTTTGCAAATTTTTAGAATTATTCCGAACGTCATTTGATCCTGTCTGCATAAAGAGAACGTAAATCCAAGACTAAAGTTAAGGGAGCGTTTATTCTGGCTTCCACGACTCTAAACTAGTTTATAATAAAAATACAGGCTCACTGTACACTGTTACACTTATCGCTGTCATTAATTGCGGCAAAACGTTCAATTTCTATTCTATTGTTGGATAAATCACCTTCACTTACTATTAACAAGTTTGTTTTTTTGTTTGTTTGCGCACAGTAGTCACTTGTCAGGGAACCTCTTTCGTATTTACCTCCAATTGAATATAAATATATTTGCAGTTTTTTGATCTCCCTTGTCTCGCTAATCATTTGATTTTTATCATCAGACTAATTAACATTGGCATTGTTTTGGCAGTATTATTAAAAAAAATATTTAACCTTAATACGGCTGGCCGCGTGCTTTTACTTACTTACTGTTGCCTTATTAAACTGACACAATATAAACTTAATTATAAAATAAGTAAGAGCGCTATAGTGGGATAGGGCCCATCGTTAAATACCCTACATCATTTTCTTTAATATATTTCTTCATATAATGGCTTTTCAAAATAAGGTGATATATGGGATAAGTGGTCGAAATAGTGATCTAATTCGAACCATTCTCAATAACGCTCGTCTTTGGCCCAAAAAATATATCGGTGTACGAAAAATTACGGTCGGCTGAACAGAAGAAAACAAAACAGACAGACAGACAGACAGGTGGACGGACGGACGGACTATTCTAAACCATTTCAGAAAGTAATCGTGAATCAGACGGCACAATGAAACACCTTCTGAGCGTTGCATACAAAATAATCTTCGTATATACCTCTACACTATGTAATACAGAACGAGTAGCGAGAGAAGTATCCGATCGGATATAGAGATACACAAGAAATTTGGGAAAAAATCGTTATTTCTCAGTATAAGCTTTTTTTTTATATCCGATGCATTTCTCTTAACATTAATTAGATTAATTACAGACTTTACCCCATCTGATTATTGCTCGCAAATCGTTTATCAACGAGCCATTTTTTCAAATTTCAAAAGACTCTAAAAGAAAGTAATCCCAAAAGATCGAAATCTGGTGAATGGATGTGTGAGGACACAATTTCATTCAACTTTAACTTTTTCTCTTTAATGATCAAGATAAGGGATAGAAGCAAAGTAATGTGGTTGGCTCTCGTGTGTGTTGAAAAGTTCCTCCATATTTGCATATATACCGCTTGCGGTGTAAGAGTCTGTTAGGGATCTATTAAGTTAATTCGGACCATTTCATAATTCGTACCGATCTAAGCTTGCTTGTCCGTCTGTCGGTCCTGTGTATATAAGTTCAAACGTCGTCGACGTCGTAAATTTTGGGGGTAATTTGGCGAAATATGGAAGACTGGCTTGTTTTCGTGCAAAGGTGAAACTTCTTGAAAGTGGACTGGATCCGAACACACTTCCTTCGTAAGACCCTATTTTGAAAAGTCGTAATATCAGTAAACGTCGTAAGCGAAATGGTGCACAGTATTTGATAGTATGCCATGGCTGACTATCAGATGTCAGGTAAAGAATCGATTCTACATTTTTTCAACTCTGCCTTAACAAAAATTTGGATTGAAGAGAAAGCGAAAACGATTGTTGTTTTTTTTCTTGTTAGGTTTGTTAGTTGTTGTTTTTGTTTTTTCTTTCTTTTTAATATTTTTAATTTAAACAACTCACACATGTTCGCCTTTTTCGGTTTTTTTTTTTTTATTTATTTATTTTCTGTTTTATCCCCAAAATTATTTTCATAGCTTAACACTTCAGTGATTGTCACGATGAGAAGCGGAAAAACTGCCCCTTTAAAGAAATGGCTATTATATGAGATTTTGTTTGTTCAATGAACAACTTAACCACCCTTTTCATTAAAGTAACCCGAGGGGATCCTTCCGTAAACTCCGCTATGATTGCAGTCACTTTATAAAATTAAACCGAAAGCACAACAGTAACCCACCACAAAATTGACAAAAATCATAAAATGTTTTGTTTACATACAAGAGCCCAGACCTTATTGCTTGACAATGTAGAGGGCATTGCGAATCTAATAATTCTGCTTAGACGTGACATAAGTATTCCGCCGATATAAAACAATACACAACGGCACAGACGGGGAGCAAAATAATGAAGAATACACAACATTACAGCGACATCAAATCGAAACGGAAGAAGGAAGAAGTAATAGTAACAGTAACAATATATTTTTTTTTCAAACAATTGTCGTTGAAGGTGAACAACTGAAAGGCTCAAACTTGAAAAATATGTTTTACAATCGAGCGACAAAAAATAGCACCCTTTTCACTTTAGATGGCAGCTAAGTGTGGATGCTATAGGGTAATAATTTCAATCAAAAGCAAATTATTTTTGATATTTTTGATAAATAAACGAGAAGAAGAGGATAAAACAGCTCCCCAAATTATGTGTCAGCGATTTACTTGTCCAACATTCTATTGCTTAAGAGACATCATTTCATTTCATTTGTATTTCATGCCATCAGAGATTAGTATCAAGCAATTGCTTGTAATGAATGAGAAAGGAAAACTTTTATTATGCATTTTATACTGTGTTGATAGTATGGATGGACAGACAGAAAATATAACAGAGTGGGTGGTTAGTAGCGGACAATTATTCAAAAAGAATGTCAGATTGGTTGAGAATGACACAATGGCCGTATATATGTGAGGCGTAACTACTTAGGCGTAACTTTTGAAAATAGACACACACTCTGTTAAAATACACAATACATACACGCGTAAAATGCACACAAATATTGAAATTGGCTTAAATATCGACGCGACTCTCTTTCGATAACACTATCACAAAAATCATAGGTTTGATAAAAAAAATGCAAAAAAAAAACAGAGAAAGCTGCATAACTCGATTGATATCGAAGTTTGCCCAAAATGTTGTTGGGAAACTAATAAAATTATGTAAAAATTTTCAATGCTTTTCATGTCGGTTCCCATAGAGCAAAGGCGACTTAAGCACTTGATAAAAATATGAATGCGAAGAAGGAAAGCCACTGTAGCAGCCTAACAACGAGAAAATAAATTTATCCTTTTTTTTTTTTTTTGTTTTCTTGGGATGAAGGAAAGGTAACAGAATAATAACATTCCTGGAGGAGGGACGAGGGTGGGTTATTAAGCATATTTTAGAGAAGGAAAAATTTAATTTTATAAAATATCAAAAAATAGCTACACCGCGTCCACTCTCGCCAGGCATCTTTAATTTAAGGAGCTCTATGGCATGCACTGTAACCGGTGTCAACAAAAACAAAACTTTTTTTTTGAAAAATTCCCAGTGGGTTCCTCTCTACACAATTGGTAAAAGGATGAAATACAACATGTAGGAGCATTGACAAAAATTTATTGCGGTATCGCGCGGAAAGTAGGAGGATTACCAAAAAAAAATAAAAATAAAAAAATAAAAAAATAAAAAATAAAAATGATCCTCGACTTGCTCAAGCCAAGGGAATTGCAAAGAAAAAAGAGAAAATTCCAAAGGAAGAGCTACGCGTTTGTTGCTAACAGTTCAGTTTCTGCTCACTTTTAGCAAAATGTTGCAAGTTTATCAGAAGAGTATTGTCTAACTAGAGGACTTGGAGTGAGTGTATAAAAAGTGTAACTTAACCAAAAATGATGAAGCAGATACCAGAAAACTGTATAAACGGGAATATATTATGAAACCTATAAAGTCTTGAGCTTCAAGGTAATTTGCATAAAAATATATATTACAACGTGTGTGTATAAAATTTGCCATAAAAAATAAAGGTCTACGGACAATATTCTAACTTTTACGTAGACAACCGGAATGGATAAAAAGTGCAAAACTGGATAAATGAAGACATTTGATTACCTTTTCGTTATCTTTACTTTTTCACGAATTGTATTTTGTTGTAGTTTTTACAGTCTACTCTCTAGGAGAGGAATTGTATGATGAATCGAAGGCATTTTTTTGATATTATGTATTTCAGATTTGCTCGCCACTGTGTATTCGTATATTAGGGGCTTGATTAGGTGAATAGTTAATTGTGTCGACCCTGTCATGCGGTCAATGAACTCAATCTTCACTTAAATTGCGTTGCAAGAATTTATCGATGACGAGTATACTCGTCAGAACTCGTACAGAGAATGTGAAATATGAAATTAGGTTGTAATGGAATAACTCAACAAAATGACACACACACATTCTAAACTACATTATCATATGGCAAATATAATCTTTATGAGGGAATCGAGCAAGGACGGCTGGACAGATTATGATTCACATATATTCGTCATAACACGAAAATTTTACGATTTTTTTTTTCGTGCATGCATTTATCGTTCAATTCCACCGCTACTCGAACAGGAAAAAGGACATATTCTAGCAGCAGCGGTATTGCATTTCATTAGAATAGTTGTTAGAGTATCACTGCGTAAGTGCTTATATTTGATTTGCGAAACGATTAATGAAAATCGCGATTTTCAGTGGTCTTTACCTCAGATGGTGGCTACGTAAAGTGCAATAAAGCTAAAGGAAAACCACACACCATTCGTACTCTTGCTTAGTGTTATTTTAGAATTTTTGAATTACTGCGATGCGCTACTACGCTATGCTATCTAAAAGTTGCATATACTAAACCTATCCGGACTACGGATTAAACTTTTTATCGCAAACAATGACGATTGTTCTGAAGTGCTTGAACGGTGTACTATCGCTTTTTTGTTAGATTCTTGCCATCCAAGTTTGATAATCTTTTTATACTCTAACGCTAAATGTAATGAAATTGGTTATCGTTGTGAAAGCTATGATAAGGTAAAAATGTTAAAAAAAAAAAAAAAAAAAAAGTTTTAATTTTTTGCCAAAAACGTAAGGCGTAACATCGTCAAAAAAAAAAAAAAAAACACTTTTATTATCTTCGTAAGCATTTAAATGCATATAAACGTTTGTCTGTTTATCCGCACTGTAGAAATTAAGGCTTATTTTCTCTACAGTGATAAGAGCATTTTAACAACCTAAACTTTAGAGTCTGTAGATAAGGTGCGTCTATAAGTGTATCTGTAAAAGATATTAAACAAAACACTTCACATCGCTCTTCACATACTTAATAAATGATAAAACAACAATAAAGTGATTTCATTGCGCTATAAAAGAGATAATTTTGTCATAACACTAGACTCGCTATACGTACGTGTACGACATTTTATTCCTTTCATACTACAAAGAGAATATTCCCACATAAAGAGCTCTGTTCAATAGCAATTGCGCCACGGCGAAGCATGTGAAAAGTGCATTAAATCCTTACAAATACACACGCATATATATATACAACCACATATATAAAATGTTGAATTTTTTTATATACACTTTTGACGGTGATATGCTGTATCCATCTAAAATATATACATGCATATAAATGCATGCATACATATATATATATATATATATATATGTATAGTAGATGTTTGAGTTACTATCCTGTAAAGGACTTGAGTTTTTACCATAATTTTTATTTTATATCATTGTTCTTCTGCAAGTAGAACAAAAACGGGAGACAATGCAATATTTGCGCACTCTGCACGTTCTTCAAATTCGTTCCCCATAAAATTATTTATTTTCCAAAAACTTAACCGATCTCGTTAAATTTGCTCTTAATTTATTTATTATACCTTTTCCGGAATTTTTTATTAACAATTTAGTTGAGTGTAGTCGTTATTTTTTGGTTTTCAAAATTACGTAAACGAAAGCTATCGTTGAAAAGCATTGAACAAGAAGAGCGACGCATACTTAGCCGATAATAATTGCCGGGACAGGCTGCAACTTTGTCGACGTGTTGCATAACGTGCATAACGTTTATGAAGCTCATTTATATGAGTTATTGGCACTCATGTTAGCCGAACGTTGGCCATGTAAGAATGTATATATATATATACATATATAGCTTGATATAGTTTAATATGCTTTGGATTGTTAAAGACCTAATATTCAGAACTAATCTCATTTATATCCCACATTTTTGGGAGTACTCTTTCGATTTTGATTGCTTGTAATGATTTCTTGTTCATTGTCTAACTTCCCGTCCTTATCACAAAACGGTTTTTATGGAAATTTAAACAAAAAATGCTGTTAGCATCATGGATGTTTAGGTTCATTGAAAAGTTTCTTAGGTGTACGTAAAAATGGCAAAACTTGTTCACAAAAGTTAGATAATAGGTTTGTGCATGTGTTAGTAAGGATTCCCGAAAATTTCAGATATTGTTTAACAATCGTTTGACTGAGTGGATTGATGGTTTTTTTGAAAATAGAAATAAATTATAAAATAATGCAAATTAGAAACAAGCTGCACGCTATGTACGGGGACGCCGCAACATCATTTACGATTCAGAGTTAGGAAGATGACGAAGATTATGGATATGTATAAATGTATATATGTGTTTGCCACCTATTTATTGCAGATCGCTGTTGACGAAGTTTATGCGCAACAAAATAGAAAACAATACACTCAAGAACTAAATACTCAAGAACAAAAAAAAAAAAAAAAAAAAAACCAAAGGTTGTTTTTTCGGCTGGGAAAGTAATGGTTGGTGTCTGCATTCTGTGATGGCCATGATTGTTGTTACAGGAACGTATTCCGAAACAGAAGAAGAAGAATTGTTATTTCACAGGTCAGCGGGAAAAATTGTTGGTTAAAATTGCCTGACCAACCTCTTTACTCATCAAATTTTACTTCAAGCAATTTTTTTGTGCGATTTCTTGAGCTGAAAGTTGCTCTCGAAGGAGAAAGATTTCCTTGTGATTGCTTCCATTGATAGCCATTTTGCAACGAGAGATTTCAAATATTATTTGGAAAGGGTGGTAGTATCGCTGGGAGAATAGTGTGTACTTTCAAGAAGATTACGGAGAAAAATGACAGCAAATTTAAAAAGAAAATTATTTGTTTCTTGCTTACGCCGGAAACTTTCCAATCCAAACCATCGTATTTGTTAAGTAACCTGCAATTTGTGACTACAATCATGGTAAGATGAGCCCCGAATAGTACTGTTTGCTCATACTAGTCTCTCATTACACCCTGTACACCTTTGCGGTATAAGCCTCTATTATGTAAGTGCGGATATATGCAAAACCCCAAAGGGCTTGAGGTATACTCATCTTTTATTAAACGGATCGATTCAGAATCACTTTTTGTATCGATCGATAAGCTTGTCTGTCTGTCTTGTATTTTTTCAAAAGGACTTGAGGTATACTCATCTTTTATTAAACCGATCGATTCAGAATCACTTTTTGTATCGATCGATAAGCTTGTCTGTCTGTCTTGTATTTCTTTTTTAAAATATTTCGATAAAATTTGGTGTATGGACATACTGTGACCCAAGAGCGAAAGCTATTGAAAATTATTCGGATCAGACTACTTTTCGACCATTTCCCACATACTGCCTTATTTTGAAGAGGTGAGAATTTTTCGAAGAGGCCATGAAGTGGACGAAATTTTACTCTTACTCCTCTTTGCTCAGCCGCTGAATCCATGCATATGCACAATAAGAACAACTTAAAAAATCTCAACACAAAAATCTTCAAAATTTGTTATGTAAAATTGTAGAACATACTCCAACGTTTTAAAGGGGAAGAAGTGCTTAAGCAAAAGCTTAAGTAATCGGCTATTTTAAAGGGGGGAAAATAGAGCATATGATTAGCTAAATATTATGTTGAGATCTCATTGCATCAGATATTGCGATTGCAATTAAATTGTGCCTATAAAATCTATTTATAAGGCATTTGAACAACACGAGCAAAAAAATTGATGTCATTAATTTCACAAAGATCCCCTTAACTGGATTCATTCCATTCCTACAAACTGAATGAAAAGCAATCGTATAAAATAATAATAAATTCCACTACTTTGCGCCTCATCAACTTAAATTAAAAAAGAAGAGAAAACAATAGCGAGAGTTATGCAAAGATAAAAATCTAATCACATGCAGTTGAATAGATTGTATCAGTGTGTGTATGGCGGCAAATGCCAACAGTTGCTATGAGCGGGGGAATGCAATTCGATTGAGCATGTGGTGTTATGATGATGAAATTTTTGTTTTTACTTCCTTCACCCGAGGGAAACATATAAGACTTGCTTGCAACTTATCGTTGCTGTGAAGCGAGAACAACCCTTAAATATGTAATAACGAAAACCCTCCTTCTCACATTCATATAAAATGAGGTGAGAGAAACAAGTGCAATCATTGTTAGTTTCCAACACTAAAGTAATTTTTATGCAAAATTATTCCCGCTTTCAAATAACACGAAAAGGAAACATTCGGTTATATACGTACCGATAATGTTGTTGGTGGTTGTATTTGAACACTCTTACAATCGTATGCCTATGAATTAGATATATTTGGTGGTAGAATGTGGAGAAAGAGAAAAAAACCTTTATAAGTAGAAAAATTACGTAGCTTCTACTTCCTTCCATACTGCACTAATCCTCCATGGAATCGAAACGAACGTTTATCGTATTCCGGAACTTTGCCATTGTACAGTAGCTGTCAAAGTAGAAACTCTGCGTGAGCAAGTGTAACAATACATTTTTCCAAAAAAAAAAAAAAAAAAAAAAGATGCATACTTTAAGGCATTTAAATGTAAAACATTTTGTTGCCGGTAATTCTGACGGAAATGATTTTTCACTGTCTTTCTATATTTGTTTTCAAGGTCTATGTCAAAGGGTGTGTGTTTTTTTTTTTTTTTTTTTCTTGATGGAGGTGTAAGACCTAATAACAAGCCACCCCCTTCATCATTGCGGAATACTCTGCTGGCCTAATGCCGTTAAACAATTGTAAGGGTGTTGATATATAAATTGAACTTTTTGTAACATTTTTGGGATATAAGTGTCTTTGCATTTACGCCCCTTCTGCTCCTCAAAATACACTTCTGACACCCTCAATAAATTAAAGACGATTCGTTGCAAAAGATTAAATGGATTGTCTTTAAAGAATGACTAATGATGGTTAGCTTAACATATACATAAATGGAATGATTGAATGGATTCAGAGATTTCATATATGTTAAGAAAGAGACGGAAATAAGAAATAAATAATAAAAAAAAAAAAAAAAAATAAATAAATAAAAATTTTTATTGAATAAATAATTTTCAAGTTCGTTTTCGCAAATAAAAATCCAAATAATAAAAATAAAAATATAATATTTTATCAATGATTACATAAATATGTCAAATTTCTTTACTTTAAGTCTTCCATTTGTGATCGTATGTTCGTTCTTGTTTACTTTCTTCTTTCTCATCGAATTATACCGCACTTGTCCTCAAGCACATCTTCTAATCTTTTCTGTAAATATATTAAAATCAAATTTGAAGTTAAGCGCTTATTTTTTTATTTAACTAACTTACACTTAAAAAGGAAAATGAATGTTTACTATAAACACTTTATCGGCTAGAATGGGGAGAGGAAAAACAAAGAAAAAAGAAAGAAAAACAAATAAGAAAGATGTACACGTTTCGAGAAGAGATTCTTCAATAATCATTTTCTTAAGTAAACAGTAGACGACATGTTTGTGGGTCGATGAAAATCTTTTCAAGCAAAATATTTCGATTGTTTTGCTATGCATTTAGATGAGATTTCAATGAACTTGTGAATCTGAGTTACGCTCTCCTGAAAAAAATTGAATCCCTGTAGAAGTTATGACCTAACTAAGTCTTAATAACTTTCATCTAAATGAAGCGTATTGCGAATGCCTTTCGATTCATTGACACTGGACATCGGAATACGTTCCGACATTCTAATCTACTTATCACATAGATCGATATTTTGATACAATCCGCGATATCATAAATTTGAGAGAAAAGTTTTTTAATACTTGAAACTCTTTGTCATGGAAACGTGCAACAATACATCTTATCCGTACATGTGTCTGCTTGCAATTTGACTCAATGCTGTACCTATCCTTCAATTCAAAGATATTAAAGGATTTTTTTTTTGACATATGTATGTGAATGAATAACGCAGTTAGTTTCCTCAACTATTTTTTATTTCGATTATTTCACGCCATGAAGAATGGCAGTGAAAAGGCATTGAATACTTTTATATAGAAGGCGGTTACTGAGAAAATATGTGCATACGTAAACGTTGAGTTTTCGCACAAGGATCGAGGATAAATAATAAGTGAGTCGCCCCAGCTAGTGATTGTGTAGATTCATATCTTGCTGATTCTAGATTGTAGATAAACAACAAAAACCGGAAATTAAAGTATAAAAGCGGATGAAAGACTTTCCCTTTAGTCTTTGACGAGTTTACGCCTGAGCATATCTTTGTAACCCGTAATTGCTCTTAATATACGTTACAGACGAGATTAGTTTAATTAGTTAGAAGTTAGTTTGTGTCACGTTATATATATATACTCTAACGCTTGTCGTAGGTGAAAGGTGGATGATTTTTGAAAATTCTCGAAAAACTTCGCTATACCTAAGCGAGACGCATGATTGATGTCACTTTTTATTTTTGCAATTATTTTAAACACTTCTTACTTAAAATATACTTTGATTGTCTGATCTTGTTTCTAGTCTGCCGCTCGGCTACCCGGCCGCCTGGTTATCCTGGTGCGTCCAACATTTGGCTAACAAATTGGTTATCTCATCTAAATGTACACATTTATGCGGTTCAATAACTGTCATAAAAATTATTCCAAGTTCCACGAAGAATATGAGAGATTTTTTTTTTAGCCTCTTAGTAAACCTTTCTTCCATTTTACAAAATATCTATGCACCCGTCTTCCCGGTGTCAGCTCGGGAGCAAAAATGCACAAAGTTTTGCTTAGAGGAAACAGGATAATTTTCTGCTTACACTTTACTGCAGGCGTGTGCTTTAACTAACTTCTCCCCTTCCCAATACAAGCCCCTTATACACGAACTTTCTACATTTCTGCCAAATTTGAAGTCGATCTCTTAATTTTTCTGATTAGAAGAATGTCAACATTGCGTGTACATCCACGCAAGCATACACTGCATAGCTAAGCACAAACACGAACACAAACACAAACACATAAACACCCATCAATACAGATAAACATAGGCAAAAATTCACATAGTCGCACAAATTACATACACGCACTGATGACTATATAGACGGATTCGGAATTTGACGCTGACCAAATATACATACACTGTATAGTGTCTCTGAATCTTCTTTTCGGGTGTTGGACGCACTATAACAATATGAGTGTAACTCCATCCCTCGGTGGGGGAGACATGAATATATATATATATATATATAGAGATACGATTCAATTTCAATCTGTATTCATATATAAAATAGTATATATATATATATATATATATATCTGTATATATATAGTATATATATATATATATATAGTAGATATATATATATATATATATATATATATATATATATATATATATGTATTATATATTCATATATAATATAGTATATAACGATGTACGATTAAATATATTTATCCAACTTCGCTTTGCCCTAATATCATAAAAATTTAAACTATCCACCGATAATAGTTTTTTTTATTTTAAAAACTTTAATTTTCCTTCTATGACAGGCAAATGTAATTAAATCAGAATCAGTCAGAGAGGAGCGCGTATCGTTGCCAACAGAGTTTTTCGCTAGCGTCCGAAATGGAAAAGTTCTAAATTAATTTTACATCATTACACTATGTGAGTGTTTGTGGTGTGATAAGATAGAGAGAAGAGGAGCGCAAGCAAAAGTAAATCAAATTTTTCGTTAGTGAGGTACAAAGAAGTTAAGCAGCTACCGCCTTAGCCTCAGCGTTTTGTTATTATGTCTAGTATAAGACAAATTATTGAAAATTTTTCTCTAAGATTTTTTCAAGATGTGATAGTGCATACGTTCGTGGACGGATCGTATCCAATTTGAAGGTCCTCCTACGCCACAACCCATATACTTATTGGCACTGCTTCCTTTCTTCGCTTGTGTGTGTGTGTGGATATGTTTTCGAGAAATACGCTTTGTCATGGAATTTTGATGCTTAGAAGATGTGACACGCACGTGTTTGCTTGATTTATAATTGTTTTATGTAACGTGCGTGTGTTTAAATGGTCTTTTTTTTGTATTTTTTTTTTTTTTTTTTTTTTTGCAAAAAGAAAAGTTCGTATTGACTCCGTGGTATCGTGGTATTGAAGCTTTTTTTGATGAATACATCGAAAGGCATTTGATGAAGTGAGTTTTTCAACCATACGCACTCTCATCTACAATCTCGTTGATTATGTTTGTTTATGACGATGTAACAACAAGTGGTCAAACTAGTAGTTTATTAGATGGGGGTGGTTGATGTTCAAAAATCTACTGTAAGAGCACCTTAAAACTTATCAATTGAATCATTACTTACAAATACAGATACAAAAAAAAAAAAAAACAAAACAAAATAGTTAAGAAGAAAATAGGAAATAAAACTTTATTCTACTGGCAGAGTACGCGTGGGACTTGATGGTGTTTGGGGATTTGACATCCAAGCCAAGCTAACGCAGTCTAAGATTATTTCAGTTGGCTTACACTTTATGACGTAGACGAATATTTGAGTATACGAGCATATATAGCGCAGGGTGATTATTGCACTTTCGTCCGCAATCACTTTTGTTTTATGACACGCAAGATTCGCCGCTGGCGAAGGCTGCGATAGGTTTTAAAAAATTTATGAAGGCGTCCGATGATTGTGTGTCTAACTCTTATTCTGTGCTGATGAAAATAATGAAAAGGTATGTTGGGCTAAACGCGATAGTAGAGCAGTATGAAGTACGTGCTGAGTAAAATTTATTAAATTTTTCTTTTTATTATTTGAATTAATTAAAATTGAACGATTTAAAGCTTACGAAATTTATATTTAAAGGTAGTTTTGTTCTAATATACAATAAAGTAAGACAGAGAGACTGGGGCGATTGCTTACGTGACAGAGTATGATGAGTATGACTCGAGTTTGAGTTTATACTCAAAGTTATATTCGTCTCTCATCGGACACTCGCCCCCGTTACAGATACGCGATTATAGGTTAAGGGTATGTTTAGATTTTTCCCAAATACTTGTCAAGCCTATGTAAATGTATGCAGTATAAAAATAGCATATGTTCTATATATATATACATATATATATATACGTACATTGACGTTATATTTATTTGTCAGTATCGAAATGAAAATATCGTTCTCACAGTTAATGACTTATTGCGGTTTATCTAGAAGTTGTGCAAGATTGCATAAATCAATCATTTTTGAAATTTCTTTAGCTTTTTTAAATGAAATTTTTTTTATTTTTTTTATTTAAGGAACGACAGTTTGAATTTCGATACATAAGCTTTGGACTAAGCGATTAACGATTTAATTCTTTCCGTTTGAAAAATTCAATACTGTTTCTTGTCGTCTTTTGCTTAGTTACGCGTAAAATGGTTAAATACACTGAAACCATGACAGATGATAAAATAACGTATGAGATGCGTGAAATTCAACCGGTGTCGGGCATAATTGATGATAATTTATTTAAAACAAAAATCTTGCAAATGACTAACAAAAATCATCAAATTCCTTTGGACTTGGTAGACTGGTCAAACCGTTGGTGTACTGTGCCCGCTGGCTCTAAGCAACATTACGAAACTTTTTATGAAACTAAGATAAGAAGTGATGATGTTTTTGTGGTAACATTTCCTAAAAGCGGTACAACTTGGATTCAGGAGGCGCTCTGGTTGCTAATGAATAATTTAGATTTTGAAAAAGCTAAAGCGGAAGATTTACATTCGCAACGTTCACTATTTCTGGAGTAAGTAGGATAAGAAAAGTAATTATAGTTTCATGGATAAATAATGAGAGAAAAAAACAACAACAAAAACTAGGTTTAAATGCTTGCATCCAGATACGATTAATGATCCTCTTGCAAAAAGCGAACAAATGACTTCACCTCGCTTATTCAAGTCTCATATGCCAGCACATCTCCTACCTCGGCAGATATGGGGGAAAAAAAATAAGGTGTCGTATAAAAAATTTTAAATACGTTTTTTGTTTTTTTATTAAATTTATTTTTATTTGAAATATTTCCACAATTTCTTGTCTATTTTTTTTACAGATTGTTTATTGTGCTCGCAATCCTAAAGATGTTATCGTTTCTTTGTATCATTTTCAAAGTGGTTTGGGCACGCATCGGGGTACTCTCGATGAGTTTGTGGAGGATTTCATCAATTCTGAAATATTGTATACACCGTTTTGGTCGCATGTTTTCGATTTTTGGCAGTTACGTCATGAGTCAAATGTTTTCTTTACCTCGTACGAAGAAATGCAAAGGGATCTGTCACAGGTTTTAGTGAAACTCAATGAGTTTTTGGAAAAGCCCCCGCTCACACAAATCCATTTAAACAATTTGTTAAATCATTTAAATTTTCAAAATATGAAAAGTAAGCTTCAAAAATATTCTTTGAATAATTATTAAAATGCTCTCTTTTATAGATAACCAGACGGTCAATCTTTCTAAGGCTTTGGCTAGCAGCACTAAGCCTTCCCGCTTCAATATACAATCGGAGTTTAGGTATTTCTTTTTTTTTTCTTTTTGTTGTTTATTAATCTCTACTTTCTCCGCGAAGTTCGTTTGAGTTCATTAATGGCTTTTCCGTTTTTCCGTTTTTCCGTTTTTAGATTTATAAGGCGTGGTATCGTGGGCTCTTACAAGGATGAATTATCCATTGACAATCAAAAGAAACTGGATAAATGGACTGAAGATTATTTAGGAAAATTTAATGTAAAATTATCAGACATTTTTGGTAGTCTGTAAGATTAAAATTTTGAAATAAAATTAAATTTTTGTTAAAAAATTCCTAATTAAGGGAGAAAATCAATGTTGCAATCCAAATGAAGGGGTTTTTTTTTTCTGGCCCAAAAAAAAAAAAAAAAAAAAAATATTTACAAAGTACCAAGAACTGGACCCGACACTGGACCCGAAGTCTCCCGAAGCGTCTTTAATTTAGCAGGTTCTGTAGAAAACAGTGTAATTGTCGCAAACAATGTTAATTAAACATTAAAAAGCCCGGAGCCGACTCACTACTAAATAGTATGCACCATCCCACAGTTATTCATATAATGACTTTTAATAAGGGGAGGAAATAGGGGAAGCATACCAATTTTCATCACAATGTCTTAAAAATCGCGACTTGTAGGCTGGACACAAAAATAAAACGGACAAACGGACGGATCAGCTTAGATCGATTTGGGAAAAGACTTCGAATCGATCGGTATATAAAAAAGATGAGTCGCTCCCAAGTGTTTTTGGGTGGTTTTTTTTTCTTCAATTTTTGATACGTAGATGTGATGCGTATAAAACGATTCAGTCATAGCTGAATACAATTTTTGTTACTTGCTCCTCATTCTATTTATTCGAAGATTTTATGCTCGGAAGAGCCTCTTTTGCTGTAAATATCGAAATATTTACATGTCACGTGTAAAGAAATGAAAGGAAAAGGACAAGAAAACGTATAACTCAGTAGTCGAGTCAACATCGAAATGTCATGAAAATCTTCATCTCAGATTTAGGATTTCTTAGCAGAAGCATTGAAACGTTTCGAGACATTTTCAGGCTCATATCTATTCAGCGATCGCACGAGTGAAGCTACGCTAAAGTATTTTTGCTGAGAAATGCTTTTAAATGAATACCGAAATACGCTCAGAAGATATCTGTTAGTGTCTTGGAGAAGTTAGAATTGAAGTAAGTAAGACATTAGCCTGCAACTACCCAACGGTGATTCGTCTGATGCAGGACATCTTATTCTGTTTTATATTCTTTTTGTTTCTCTACTAATACCTGGCATACATGACATGTCGACTTTCATATCACGTACTAAGCATACTTGCTTAGTCTTGAACAGATATTTCGTTAATTGTTCAAATTTCTAAAGTTCCGATAGCCTAGAGAATCTAAACAAGAAATTATTTATTTACTGCTTGTTTTTATTTCTTCCATTTCTCTATGCTGCAATACAAATTATGACAAATTGTGCTCATTCAATAATTAGAAATATGTACGGATTGTCCGCGCTAATTAAATCGTAAACGTTTTCAAATATTAAGATGTTTGTGTGAAAGATTTCTCTCCATGACTTTCTATTCTGTTTCGGTATTGTTTCTATTGCTGTTCGGTAATATAGCGAAATAACAATGGCACAGTGAGGCACATTGCGATAGTGATTGAGAAAATTGTAGAAAATTTATTTTCACTTTTCATTTAAGAAAATCGTTGATCAATAAGATGCTCAGGAGAACTGTAATGTGCGCGCACACATTATCGTCAGTCTGTTGTAAGGAAAATATCTTGAATGCTTTTATAATTTTTTGTCATTTGCGCTTTTGTCGATGAGTCGAGGTTAATATCTTGACCTTGTTATCCCCTGAACTATCCGGGGATAGCCAATTGCACAATAGGTGCAATTAAGAAGAGCGCAGTTTTCTTATTTAATTCTTCATGACAACTCCACTGCGAATTATCCGAAACATGCATTAAATCCCTTCAGTTGTATAATCGTTCTGCTGGAAATGAAAATTAAAGATATATATATATATATATATATATGGACATTTCAGATGGAAAATCTGATCGAATTATTGCTCAGCTAAAAACGGAAATATGGGTGCGCAGGAGTGAAGGTACATATTATAGTTTGAAACTGACTCATGTCGTTTGTTAGTAAAGGGTGCCGTCGATAACAATTATAGAAAAGTCTATGCCCTTTAAAATTGTTTTTGTTAAGTCGTTGACTATGTAGATAACACTCAACAAAAGTTGTTTGTAAAATCTTTAAAGAAAGCGACCCCCTCCCCCCTATTCCGCTATTCCCCTAATAATATAATCATCCATTCGGTAAAGCGGATATTTAAACATTCGAAGTAAGGCGAAAATTTTCTCTCTCTAGTTCTGCTCACGTGTAAATGAATACGTTCTGGACATTTTAATTTTGTACGAAAAAGTTGTTTACACAATCACTACTCAAAGTATTGTCCATCGCTAGGCACTGTACTTCTTATCTTTTGGAAATAATATGAATTCGGTGAGGAAAGAACAACTGGTGTTTTAAGGCGGTCCACAAAATCCATGTTGGTGTGTCGTCATAAGAGTGGAAGCTCCGCTCGTACAAACAATAAGTTATCTATAGAAACTCGTGTTAATCGGAAAAAGTAACGTCTACTGGTAAAAGCGGGCAGTGTCGGACATTCCAACTTCCAACGGCAAGCGAATATTAAGGTAAGGGGATGCATTTCTTCATACTGAAAACTTTGTTGACAATTCGCGTACTGTGCATTAGGGTCGTTTGGGCTTTGGATATCGTACTGCATCCACAATTTATTACTTCTAAGGGTTTACTAACACCATTTTTCGAATTAAGCAAGAAAAATAAAGGGGTGCTTTGGGTCATAGGATTATATACCTATTCAAAGCCCCAGAAAACTATGTTGTGAACGCTCTAGTGCAGTGGTTTCCAACCTGGGGGGCGCGATACTGTTGCAAGGGGGGGGCATGTAGCTGTTTCCAAAATATCATTTTCAAATACAAACCAAAAAAGTCAAATAGGTGTCGAAAAAATGAATCAGCAGTATACGTAATCCACAATCCTCGCCGCGGATTTTTGGTGTACAAATGCTCCAAACATTCAATTCATACTCTTCTTCGAATCGAAATATCTCGCTTTCCCGTTTGGAGCCGAGTACCGGTGCGGCTTGGAATCAAATCCCGGTTATTCTCGTGCTTACTCGCGCCAAACTTCAGTAAACAGTAGCATCTGATTGTTTCGGGTTTTTTTTTTTTTATTTTTTAAAGGGGGGCGCATTAATTTTTTTTTTAAAAAGCGGGGCGCCGATACAAAAAGGTTGGAAACCACTGCTCTAGTGTGATAACCCGGATACACTTACGTATTTGCATTTCGTATTTGCACTTGTCCCTGCACTATCAAGCTGAGAAGACACAGAGCCTTCAGCACTACCGTACCGCACTACTTATTCTCTCTCTTAGAAAACTGCGGAGTCATCTTCGTACTCGTAACGCAATATGTTATAGCGAGTCAAGAAGTGTGTGGAAGCGCCCTTCACAACTAATATGTGCGCAAAAGGCGCGTAACATTTAAAGTCACTGATCTTTCTCATTACTTAGTAGATGAGTTGTATAGGTAGCAAATATTGACTGTAATGAGAATTTTTCTATCGACTAAACAGAAAAATGAAAAGAAAATTTTCGCCTTGAAGTAAAGTGGTAGTAGTGCGCATACCGAAGCAGTTGGTTGAAAAGGTTCCAATCTAAGAAACAAACATTTTTTCTTTTGCAAAATTTTTATTTACTTATTTATTAATGGGGTCGCCTTCGAAGGTTTATACAAATTTTCTAACATGTCTTTTATAAAAAAAATTGGCCAGAGCCCAACCTGAACTTATCATTTGATCCAAGTCTGTTTTTTCCGGAATATCTTTTTGTGATTTACTAATCGACGAGTAGAGCAAAACTCCTACCTCCGTCTAAACAGTTTTTTCATTGTGGGGTCCAATATAACCAAACGCATCATCCAAAGTGCCATCACTTTTTCTTGATTCTTGAATATATGACGAATACGTTCTACGAATGTATTTATAGAGTCTATTCCCGCTCTAGCCTTAATTGAAAATTAGTTTGAGCGAAGTTTTGGCCAGCGTCAATTTGCCAGTTTACGGCCATGTCGAAAGCTCAACGTCAAGGAAGCAGATAACTAAAATTTCACCGAGGTAAATGAGGTTCCGAAGTCCCCGCACATATTGCCCAACTCGTCTTTAATTTGGGCAGACATGTTGTCGTAATGATAGCCTGCTATCCAATTCTTTCTATTTTCCCAAGAACCCTAACATCGACATATTCAAACGATTGTCAAACAACAATCGCATCAATCAACGCATGAATAAACATATTCCCGAACTTTTATAGGCGAACAGGCATCAGGTTTATGTGCGGGTCGGAAACTCTTCAGCAATCTATAATTAATTTCTCTTGTTACCTAGATTGGCATAGATTGGTATAGATCTCTATATTCGACCTAAATCCCTACTTCTTTAAAACTATTTTTCCAACTAATGTTTTTCTTTAGTGTCTCATTGTCAGTCCATTGTTCAATGCAAGAATCGTTACAACGTTGAAAAAATGTCCTAACTGAATAATAAAATAATAATAATAGCTTGCATACTAATATAATAATAAAAGCAAAAATTTTCTACGAAGAGTGCCGGAAGCTGGAAGGCATTGACGTTCATAGAACACTGTCTCACATGTTATTTGAGCCATTGAAATCCAAGATGTTGAGGCGTCTTTACTTGGTGCCGCATTAAAAGTCTGCTATAAATACCTTATCTACTGCATGTTAATCGAATCGGTAGTAGTTACATATGTATATACTGAGGTGCAGGATGATCGTCTGCCTGTACCGAAGTAGAAAAACCCCTCTTCACTTTTTTAGCTAAAATACGCAAAGTGAACAACAAACCTGCAAATTTTCGCGTGTCATTTTTTTACTTCTTATTGTTGTGCTAATTTGTTATGTATAGCATATGTTAAAAGTGATAACTGTGAGTTCCTAATCTGCACCTATTTACTGTGCAAAGTGATTATTTACTAATTATTTATTTAGTGTTATTCAGTTCATTAGGTGTTGTCGTTATGCAAATTCCAATATCTTTAAGCTGGTGAAACGCGTGAATCGCTGATAGCTGTGGAATGACTTGAGTCGTATCTTAGGTGTTTAACATTTGCATCTGTAATTAAAGCTTAATTAGACGAAATACGTAGTTTGACAGAGTTATGTGCAAGCGATCATTTCTCTACACTACCGTGTAAGACAATCTTACATAAAGGTAGAGGATCTATACGAACCTAGAGTACAAGATATGAAAGTTTGTGTGTAGTCCAAACTATTTCCTGTGGGTAAGGCGAGGCCTATCTAGCACCTTTAATTATTTAGTGCTGCGGAGATTTTTGAGTAACCACAAGCACCACGATACACGGCACGGGGTCATGCGCAAGTCTCAGGTCTTTTTCGCTTCCCTCTCTACGTTTCATGCTAATTGAAAAAATGGAACCGTCTCTTCCTTATGTGTGGCGCATAAAGCTATGGTATTCGGTATTCGGTATTCGGTTTTACATGATTTCCATACATTGTCGATTACCATCCGATTTTTCTTCATAGATTTTCAATGTCCAAGGAGAAGTATCGATGCAGCAATGCCAGGCACTTAGTCCCGCTACTACTCCTCAAGTCTCCGCAATAGATCGCAGACTTGCGGAAAATCTTCGACCTTGGACTTTGTTGTCGGCTAAAGAAGCCTGTAACCTGGCGACCCCCGACTTCAGAATGGAGACTTTCCGTTGCAAATTTATCAGAATTGAAATCCATAAAACTGAGTTTAAACTTAGAAGTAGATTAAGTGGAGGTACGAAGATTGTTTAGAAATAATTCCTGCAATATTAAGATAGAAGTGATATTAATAGTTATCAGAAATTATTCAACAATTTAAGCCGTTTTGAAGAATTTGGTCGAGAAATTTGATAACGGCTAACGATAAAACACTATTAGGGAAATGCAGTCCGATCCAATCCACGTTTAATAAGGTTTTTCCGTACTTTAAAGCACGCTAGTGTAGCGAATTTAACCAATATATCTTAAAAATTATGACTTGTAGATTGAACACAGACCTATATGAACCTATCGGTATAATAAAAATTTCCTTACGAGCCTTACATACATTCGCACAAACTTAATATACCCTGTGTCACAAGTGCTGTGAGCTATAAACATAGCAAACATCTAATTACGCGCAAACTAGACAAAAAAGTTTTTGCGCAGTCCACTATCAGTGATAAACTAATGCGAAAGTGATTATAAAATGGTTGAGTGAAAGCATTCGAGTTACAAAATAGTTTAAAAGTATTTATGATATTAAAATAATATATAGGCTTGTTCAGGCAGAAGCTTTGATCGCATATAATGCCCGCAAGAGATAAGCTCTTCTGATCAAAGTCGAGCAAGATCAATCAATTGAGAAAATTGTATGGAGCATGCGCTGTATCAATCGACCGTTATGCGCAACATTTACATATCTATAAAAAACGAAACACTGATTTTCACACAAATGCTATGTAAAATGTGTGTGCATATAAATATTAAATAATTTTATTCTTTTTTTTTTTTTTTGATTCTTTCTTTCTTACTTACTTACTTACTTACTTACCCTTATACGGTATTATTAACTCTCTCTAAGAACGTCTATTTAAGTTGAATCAGGAAATATTTACAAAATTTGAATATAAAATTGCCCGATACATTCGTATCGCCCGGTACATTCGTATTTCCAAAGCATTCAATTAGATCGAAAAGGCCTAGAAAGCGATTAAATAAAACTATCATATACGGTTTTCCGTCAACTTTCAAAGCATTCTTACGAAATTCTCCTTTTCTCGGATACGGTTCGTATCACTAGATCGTGGATTTTCTTATTAAGAGAAATATATTTGCACGGATTATTTACGACTTCTCTCTCTCTCGACTCTAATATTTCATTTTCGACTCAAACGTTCTTGTCCGACTGACTGGCTTCGCCTTCGGCAAATATTTTATTTATATACATTTTTACAAGCATATTAGTATTACCTAAGTTCATGGCTAAGTTCATTTTTAATCCGTTAACCTGCTTTTCCGTTAATCGTTTTCCTAGGCCAGCAGCTGCATGACGGCCCGTGAATGTGCATTTGGGTGTTCCATCTCTAGGGAATTTATTATTTGGGAAAATCAATTAATTGGAATTAACTGGATTTAGGATTTCCGTAGCAGTGTATAGGATAGACACATAACAGTATATAGATAGATGCAACACCGACACCATAAGCCTACACTTTTGAAGAATGCAAAAACACAATACGCATGACGGCGCGGTATTCAGATTAATTAAAGCCAATAAAGCCGTACTAGCCGCAACTAGGAATATAAAAATAAAATAAATACCAACTTCGGCAGAAGAAAGCAGATTTCCAGTTTGAATATAAATTTTTAAAATTTTCGTGCCTTGCACCAATTGCAGTACGAATTATATATTAAGGTTATGCGGGTTTATGAGTACTTGCCAAAAGGGCTTAAGATAGATTCACATTATTATGTGTATTGGTTCAAAATCCTTAACTGAATTACTTTAAGCTTGTCGGCTCCTTTATTTGTCGGACGCGTATATTTATGTTCAACCTACAGATGGCAGTTTTTAAGATAATTTCGAGAAATGTGCTGCACTTGCACTGTGTTTTGGCCCAAGGACGAACGCTACTGAAAATGGATTAAATTAAACCATTTTGCGACCGCTCCTTCTACAACGTCTTATTTTAACGAAGTCATTATTATTTTGAAGACAAAAAAAAAAAAAAAACTATTTTCAATACTATTCGAGAAATGGATCGGGAAATTTTTCGCTCCCAAATCGATTTTTCGCCGTTTCTACGAAAAAAAAAAAGGTTTTTATATGGCAAAAAAGGTCAGATTTTCATCATATACACAACAGTAATTCGAAGTAAAAGTAGGCGTAATAAATTTGGACTACGTAGGTCTATTTTTCATAGCCCACCCACATCATATAAGCGTTTTTTTTTTTTTTTGTAGTATGACTAATCACCCAGGAAATGCCGCTTACCCACCCTAGTGTACCCTAGTGTGGGAGTGTGATCAGTCGATAAGTGTTATGCTTTCACCGAATGAGGACTGCCTGCAGCTACTAGCGAAGAAAACTTTATCGCTACTCTGCTACTCATGTTGGAATCAAATGCAGTTTTGGGTATTTTATCACGAAAATAAAGTCAGTTATTGTAGAATGCTTAATGGTCGGTCTCGTCCGACGACTATAAAGTGTTTGTTTGTTTAAATAAAATTTTCAAAACATTTTTCAAACAAGCCTTGATAAGAGAGCTTAATCATGAAGATAAGAAGTTATTTGATAAATAAATGCTTTTGTGCGGCTTAGTGAGAATATAAAATACGCCAGATTTTATGTGCACAAAAATATGATTACACTACAGCACAACATATGATATATTAAACGAAATTTCGGTAAACCAGTACTTCGATGATGTTTGAAGTACGTGAACATAATGCTGAGATAATAAAAAAAATATGAGCAAAACGGTTTATATACTTATGTGTGGTGTCATAGTCATTCCTAAGAGAAGATGGTATACGTGCGAGTACTATTCCTAAAGATGAATAGGCGCCCATGCACTATTAATGATTGGCGTAGAGTTTTAAAATTTTCGAACGACTTGCATTCCTAGCGGTCAACATTTCAACATGTTAATGGTAAAAAAATATTGTTAAAAAGGAAAAGCTGAGAGCTTTGCTTAAATCTTCTCCAATTTTTACTAGTGCTACAAAAGAGAAAGGGACTCCAATTAATTAGTTCGAAGATTAAACGCGCTTTTAGTAAAGATTTTTTTTAAAATCAACCAAACCTTTGTATAGCCGAGCAACTTTCGTGGTGTTTGGAAAAACGCATGAAACGTCCCACATACAGTGTAAAATTTGCAATCAAAAGGACCTCGGCATTTGCCCATTCCTCCATTCTTTGCTGTTGGAAATCTGAAAGATGCGAAAACTGACGGAAAACCCATTTGCAAGTAAACGTATTTCAGTTGCTAAAATACGAAAAGATGTTAAGGAAAACTGAAAGGATGAAAATGTCAAAAAGGAACGTTAAGTTTCAATGTTATTGAGAATTCCTTAACATATTAACTCCAATGTTTATGGGAAATTAACTTCGATGTGTGGATCTAATTATATTACCCATCTGCGCAAACAAACTTAACTTCACTGATTTAGATTAGATAGGACACAACATGTACCACAGCACTCAATAAGTCTCCGGCCTAACTAGGAAAAATCAATTTTTCTTTTCAGAAATTCGACTTTATTCATCAACAATCTCCCCTTGAAGAATGATACCGTTATTTCAATGCGCCTGTAACTTTCGATGTCTTTTCTGTCGAACGATTAGTCTTTGTTCTCGAAATAGGCCTCAGCTTTGGCAATCACTTCAACATTTGCAAAAAACCAGTGGTCTGCATTGACCTGTGACCTGTGACCATTGCGTTGTCTTGTTGACATAGCACCTTCCTCTAGTATGTGTGAGGCCGTTTTTTCTTGATTTCCACACTCAATCGATCTAATAATGCCTTGCAATACTCGCTATTGATTCTTTGTCGTTTTTCAATATAGTCAATGAACGACACAGCACGCGCGTCGGATACTGTCAATTTGCCAGCTAACGATCTTTTTGATTTAGGTGTGTAGTAGTGGATCCATGTTTCCATCCATTGGTTCATACCGACGCAATAAATCCTTTTTATTTCGCTGGAACAGCTCCAGATAGCGATTTGAATCGTCGACGACTTGCTGTTTCTGGTCCGGCTAGAGCAACGTGGCACTCACTTCGAACAAAACTTTTTCATGGAAAAATTGTTCATTCAAAATAATAAATTCACCAAGTTCCGATATCTTTAAGATGTCAGCTACTCCAGTTTTCGGTCGTCCAAACACGCCTTATGTTTTTTGAAACAATCGTCAATTTTGTGCGACAAGAGCGTTCACCATCGATAGTCGATTTCTCTGGGGCAAAGTGTCCATAAGGGTTATCAAGCCACTGCTTGGCCTTATGGACCATATTTTCCGCATTAAAAAACAGTGTTTAATTAACCCGCGGAATGCTTCTTTTTCCATTGTTTGGAAAATTACAAAACTGGGGTCACTGGAACCACAGCAGCCTGTAAACTATCATGAAATTTTGAAACGTATTATTTGAAGGTAGTGTTGCCACTTATGTGCCAGACCAGAGACTTATTGATTAATGTGTTATATAGATGCTCAAGGATTTGTAAATCTCTCAAACTCATATTTGTGTGTTACATACAACATAATAAATTAATATAATTTGCGGAGCGTACGTATAAGAGATTTATTTATTTATTTCCGAGAGCTTAACGCATATATCAAAATGAATCCCTTAATCCCGTAGAAAAAGCTAGAGAACTGCTGCAGTCGCATTCCCTGATATCTTGTTTGTTATCTCAGCTGCTGCCTTCACAGATCTCGGAGGAAGCGATGACTTTTTATATGATATGATTAATGCTAAATCCTATCGGCTTGACACTATGCAAATTTAATTTCCTTCAACAGCCAACAGCTTGAACAGCAGGCACTTTTGCCTTGATTTTAAGCGAAAACCTTTTTCAACGGAAAATGTATTGTAATCATAAAACTTCAATATTGAACCGTTATATTTTTTATATATTTTCTAAATAGTTATTTCATTAGCTAAGCTTGTCGTTTCATATTATTTTTCTTTAAATAATGAAAACCTTTATTTACTTGAAGCCTTTAAGTGTAACGCAAACCTTCACTGATCAGCTTCAAAGTGAACTCAAATATGTTTTGACATAGTTCTGATAGGATTTTGCTTTTAATTTCTACGACGTGATATTGTTAGCTACTGAAAGGATCGGTTTAAAACGAAGAAATAGTGAATCAGTCGTCTGAAAAATACAATATTTATCTATATATATATATATATATATATATATATGTACTAAAATAACAAGTAAGAAAATTACATTCAGCTCTCTTCAGCCGATTCTTTTGTATAAAATTCTCCCAGGTGATGGCAACAAGTCATGCGTTTATCTCTGTCTAAATTGTGTGTAAATAATTGAACGTCGTGTGAGACGATTCAAATTCGTATGAACTCTGCAACTTAACAGTACTTCCATCTAACTGAAGTACTGGGTAAGAAAGAAGCGGAGCGCTGTGATCTTGTTGAGAATTTTGATTATATCGATTATGCGATCATACGTCATGTTGAATGTTTATTTCTGGACAAACTATGCATAACAAATTTTTTCATTTTTTCCATTGGAGTTCGGAAGAATTGAAAGAATTGCAAAAAATTTTATATACTTGATGCCTATTTTAAAGTTCTTTTCTTTACTTTCTCCAAAATGTTTTTTCTCGATTATTAAATAAATAAAAGTAAAAAAAAAAAAAAAAAAAAAAATTTAATTACGTTTAATAATTTTTATTTGCAGAAGAAAAATTGAAACAAGATGTATATGCGGTATAAACGTACCATCTGTGCACTTGAGTAAATAGCAAAATGAGAATAAACAAGAACAAGACATATTTATATCGGTGTTTCAATGTTTCTCTTAATAAGCAGCAATGCTATAAAATGACAGACACTTAACTGTTAAAACGACAGATATGTTATTTAAATACCTAAAAAAAAAAACAGTGAATCGACAGAATTCTACCCAGAACTTATTATCATCGCAATTTAAATATCAATTCTCAATCTCTTGTAACTATATCAAGTTGATCACGTGATAACAGTGGCAAAGCATAAACAAGCACACGGTCAGATTGTAATGTCAAACTCGAAATATCTGATGGCTAAGATGAGCTTCACCTTTACATCTATGTTTACTTTATACTCTATATGCCGTAAAAGTAAGGAATTAATTTTTAAGTGACGTACAGTAGGAATGAAGTAAAGATATGCATAAAAATATGTAATCTAATGCGATGCAATGTCCAAATGCACTAGAGAGAGAGAGAGAGAGAGAGATCGATAAATTAAATTAAATATACTGTACACTGTACACTGTACTGTAATTGGAATGAATTTTGTTCATTGTTGAAGCATAGTGTACCGAAGAGTTTAGAAGGTTGTATGTGCAATAAATGCCCATTGAATTAATTGGACATTTTCTAGAGAAGCAGTGAGAAGGTGAAAGTATATTCTCGCTTAAGTTTCCGATATTTGCTAATGAGAATGCAATCCAATGTGAAAGCCAATACCTTTTTTATTAAATAAAAATCGCTTGCAAAATACCCTTAGAGGTCAAAAATCCGAGCGTATCCGAGCGTGTCAACTTCCTGCGGATTTTGCGGATTTTGCGGACTTTATATGCCCATCGCCGAAAGTATATGGAAATATATTGATTTTGTTAAAACGTTTGGAATGCGGAAAAGAACGTTTCAAACACCATATAGAGTACATATATACTTGATCAATATCAAATTCTGAATCGATCTCATCATATCCGTCTGTCTAATATCATTCTTCGGGTTTCAAAAAGCGCCAATGAAGAAGATGTAGATTTGGCAAAAGCGGACACGCCTACAGTATAGTACAAGCTGAGAACATCTTGCTTCTCGAAAAGATTGGATTTTGTTTTTCTCATTACTCAACGTACAAATACAAAGATAAAAATTTTCATGTATATTTTATGAATAATTTTACAGCAGCTGTACAAAAATGAAATAAATCTGCCGCACTATCCAATATAATGGGGCATCGAAATTTCATTTCTTTTAAAGCTTCTTTATGGCAGAAAATAGTGAATAAAGAATATTTAACCAAAGATATATATAGTTATTTACTACTTGTTCTTTAGTAGAAAAACAGAAGGTCGGCCGATCTGATTAATTCAGAAGCTTGAATAATATATCATTTCAAAGTAATTCTTGAGCACAATTTATCAAATACCGATCTCGCTTTCACATCTCTAAAGCCCACTATCACTGTCTTCTTTGAAATGTGAGAACTGGTGTTAGGCTAATGTTTTTCGTCTTAAGTTAAGCCGAAAATTTCTTGTCTTTAAAATTTTTAGTTTCGATACCTGACCAACCCGCTTTGATTCGATCTGGATGTTATTAACAGTTCATATAATGTATTTGCGAATGTGAGCAAATGTGTGTACAGCCGTGTATTGTGACGAATATCGCAGAGGCATGAAGAGTCAAAAGCAGTTGTAAGCATCTTTTTATGATTGTCGTTGCGGAAAAATCTTGTTATACCCACCAAAAAACATGAGATGGTGTGTGTAATCAATTTATTGAAACGTTAGCAGTATCCAAAGGGAAGTTTTAGAAAACTCATAAAGCACATATATATTCCTGATCATCATCAAAAACCGTCCTGGGGGTTCACGAAAACGAACGACACGAAGCTCCCGAATATTAAATTTCACATAAAGTCACAAATCCGATGATAAGAAAGCATAATCGTTAACGGCCGTTAACAATGCTAGAACATGGCTGTTAATTGAACTCGATTTTCTGCAAACGGTAACAGCAGTTTTTATGTTTAGTGAGTTTTATGACTCTAATGAGATGGTTATGACAATGCTGAGCTGTGCCTTAAAAAAATTTAAATTTTACAACTTTCTCTGTGACCTTCACAGTGATCCCGAGGGGTACAACGTCGTCATTTATCAAACCATTGAAATACAAAACCAAAATTTTTCCGATGACATTATTATCTAAATTTAAAAATAGATAAAAGTGAAATAATAGCGCTCATAAAACTATAAAGATAAAAATATTATATATAAAAATAGCTGTTTCTCATTAAATAAATGCTTTAGATAATGTCAAGTGTCGCATTCATTGCATGTAGCATGCTAAGTCTACGCAAGTAGACTTTGATTACATTTGTAGGGTGAAACAAAACTTATCGACTCGTCATCCCCCAATATTTCGCCTTTAAAGCTTATATTAGATAGCCGTGGCTCGTAGCGAATTGAATTGAGTGCAACTTTTGTCGTCAATTTTTGTATTGCTTTAGTGTTAAATATTTTAAAATTTGATCTTTTATACTTTTAGTGATTGTGACGAACAGTCGACAGTCGACCCGTATATAATAGAAAAATTTGGAAAATATTCGCAATAAAAATCGTTCCGCTTTCATTCTCTCGGCCGATTTTGATTAGACGGCGTTCCAGAATAGAAATTTTGTGAAATTATTATTTTGCGCCATATCAGCCTTCCATTCATTTCATTCATTCGCTGTAGACATTTTTCTTTTAGTGTATTTATAAAAATAACCATTAATTACGTTACGATGGCCTTATCAATATAATTGCAAATAATATTCACATCTGCCGCCTTAGTGCAGTTTAGTTAAGTTTTAGTCTTAGGCGAGAGAGAACCCTTTTGTGCAAGGAAAAAGAAGCACAACAACAAAATTCAAGAAAAAGAAGATAACAAATCTCTGAAAACATGTTCAATTCACGTAAAATGAATATCGAATCTTTCGATATTCATTACAACGTGCCTATGAAACAATACTCGGCGCAATGCATTGATATACCTTTGAAAAAGAATTGGTCCGACAGTTGGTGCGCTTTACCGGAAACTTTTGATCACTGCTTAGATAAAATATTACAATTCGAGGTAAGACCCCGGGACGTATTTGTGGTAACATTTATGAAATGTGGTACAACTTGGATGCAAGAAGCCGCTTGGTTATTATTGAATGACCTGAATTTTGAAAAATCGAAAGAAAAACGTATATTGGAACGCAGCCCATTCTTAGAGTGAGTTCCACATAGATCGGAGAATTTTCAATTTTCATTTTTATCAACACTTGTTTTGTTTCTTTTGTTTTTTTTTTTATTATTATTTTAGTTTTATTGGTTTATTGCCGCCGGGCTCTGGATTGGAACTCGATCCATTGAAATTAACCGAGCAATTACACGATCCTCGTCTCATAAAATCCCATATGCCCGCGAATTTGTTGCCCTCACAAATTTGGCAAAAAAAACAGAAGGTGACTCTTGCGACGACAATAGTAACAAATATAAAATACATAGAGAAATGCGTAGATTTCATTGAAAATCACTTCTAGTGTCCACTGTCCACTGTGTTGAGTGAACGATACATTTCATACAGTCTGAGCTTTTAGCACTTTTGTTATATTTTAATTTATGGCCAGCAACGCCGAGCGAAGAGCGTGTCTTGATTGATTTTGTCAAATATTTAACAACACTCGGCTACTCTGCAAAGTGTATATACAATCCCGATCAGTATTAAATTGTAAATCGATCTAAGCGTGCTCTGCAAGCCGATAGTCTGTCCACGCGTCTGCGTAATGTCTATGGTGAACATTCGTTAGGTCGATAAAATAAAGATATCGTCTTCAAATCTGATCAAAATATTGGAAATTCTTGCTTGCAGATAGCTCTTGCAAATGGCTATACGCCTGCAATACACTATAAACTGGATCTTCGAATTTGAAGAAAAACTCAATTCCCGTAAGCTTAAGAAACGGAAATAAGTCCAAGGTGTAGGCCAAGGTATGATGAGTAAACAGTCAAGTTATTCTAGCTGACGTGTGAAATATAATTTTTTTTTTTTTTTGCGGACGATACCGTTTTCTGTCTTCAGCTTATCAAGCAATTTTTCCTTTTTCAAAATAATCGATTATGTGAACTCCATTGCCTCCTCGGAAAGCAGTCACCATCACTTTTCCAACCAATGGCCTATCGCATAGCTAAGTGGTGTAGAAGCGTAACTATTAAGTTGGCGTAGCCAGTTTCAACTGCCATTGCGGTATCCTATGCTTAAGTTGCAATTAGTGAGAGCTCGGTGGGTAAAACGATAACACTTGCCGATCGGACACATACCTCTGAAACTACCACCGCTCCCTATTTGTCTCCACCCTCAATATTCTTCCTCATCGTCATTGTGGTGCACGTGTTGAGGACGTCTCCTAAGCTGTTGGTCATATAAAAAAAAAAAAAATAAATAAAAAAAGAATTTTAAAAAACTCCAAGTACTTATCAACGTGTGCAGAAACGCATTCCCCAACTTTTGTCGACAAATGCGGTCATTTTCATATTTGGGTCGGAAACTTTTCAGCCACACTACATACATACACTAAATCAAATGATTTATTGTGTGTTGAAATGCAGAGCTAAAAATGACATGTCTACGTTAAGCTCGGCACCAACGTGACCCACAATTCATCAAATTTGATCATTTTCAAGAACAAGATACATGTGTGAAATCAGTCCGGCAATAAAACTTCATCAGTAATCGTGGTAAAGTTTTAGCTGAGCAACAATTGCCAATACAATTATTGATTGCTGGCAATTAGAGGGCAATTATAGGCAAAAATAGGGATCAAGATTCTATTAAGAAGAATGAAAGTTTATAAATATTATTGAATTTTCGAGAATTATTCGAGAAATTATTCGAATTTTCGATCTAAAATTTGACACAAGCCTATAGTTAGTCAAGTTACCTAAGCTTTTTGCTGCAAGAATGGTTTTGATCGTGAAAAGTCTTTTATGCCTCGCGTTATTTGTTTAACAAGCTTTATGATAAGCCGGGTGTCAGTTAATTAAAAACTTTTCAGCCTTCATTTTGTTTCCACAGACTATTTATGTAGCACGCAATGTTAAAGATGTCATTGTTTCGTCGTTTCACTTCGCGCAACATGGCATGTGGAAGGGTGATTCTATACTCGATTATGTCAATAATTTTATTAATGACGAGATTCATTGGACACCATTTTGGACTCATATTATCGACTTTTGGAAAATGCGTAACGAATCATTTATATTTTTCGTGACTTACGAGGAAATGATAAAAGATTTGCCGGGAGTTGTGCGGAGATTGTGTCAATTCTTGAATAAATCTACGCTAACGGACGATCAACTAAATCGTTTAGTAGCACATTTATCGTTTGGCAAAATGAAAGGTATTTTTTAAGGCTAATTGTATATTGAAGCAGTAAAATATGCTATCAATTAATATAACTTTCAGATAATAGACAAGCAAACTTAACGGAAATGATGAAAGAAACGTTTCCCGATGTTCCTGAAAATTTTCAGTAGGTGCAATTATTTTCAAGAGACTTTGTTTAAAATGTTTATGCATTAATTTATTAAATAGATTTATGCGCCGCGGCATAGTAGGCTCTTATCGAGATGAGTTGACACCTGAGGTGCAGGCTAAAATTGATAGTTGGACTGCTTCAATTTTATCAAAACATGGTCTAACGGAAAAAGATATATTTGGTGAACTGTAACTGTAACTTAAAATTCAAACCAATAGCTTTACTTCAAATATCAAGCTTAAGCTAATAAACTTTCTGTCAAAAGAATCTTGAATT
Source organism: Glossina austeni (assembly GCA_000688735.1). Taxonomy (NCBI): domain Eukaryota; kingdom Metazoa; phylum Arthropoda; class Insecta; order Diptera; family Glossinidae; genus Glossina; species Glossina austeni. Next base: position 3,282,559 of record KK502402.1, read on the forward strand.
TATTTTATCAGCTAAAGCTTTCCGTTAATGAAACTTGCGCTTAACTTATTATAGTTGCACATTAGGCTTTACAAAGACTTGTTTGCTCTTATCCCTATTATATGAAATTGTTTGTTTCTCTCTTCGCAATTTCTAGACACTAAAGTTTCGCTTATTTCGCTTACCCATCAATGTTAATAAATAAAAGAATTACGATAGAAAATATGAAAATTTTAATTTGAGTTTTTTTAAATAATCGAAATCCACTCAATAATACTTTCAAATTTTTACCCTTATCTACATCTGAGCATCTGTGTTGTAATTCTTTTTTTCTCAAATCTCTTTGCTCGCATCACTCAAAGCAGAAATTCAAAGAAATTATCTATATACACATATGTATATGTAAGCATAGGTGATAACTATTCCCGCCAAGTGTACATTTCCCAACTTGAATTTCTACTCAGATTACATATATTAATGCAAAGCAAAACGAAAGATTTTTTGGATATAAAATTTCATACGATCAAGCGATAAGAAAATAAGCAGCGTATTGAGCCTATTCTCAGGTATTATACACGCGTACATGGATATGCTAAGCTTGTACGCAAAGATAGGAAAATAGACAGCAGTAAAGCCGTCTTTGCGGCTTTGCGGGTAGATATCAATTGCTTTCATCTTTTTTCTCAATTTTATTCTCCCACTAGGCCAGATAAAATATTGAAAATTTGAATATTTTGAAAATTTCTCGTGAAAAATGTACAAGTATTAGTATTTTGCCTTACTGGAGGAGTGATATGAAAAATTCGGATCGAATGGGACAATTTTTGCAATATTCTTTCATATAATCGTATTCTTACGAAAAGCAAGTCTTTATATGGCAAAACGATCTAATTTTTTATAGCTCGCGATGAAAATTGGTTTATAATAATAAATCACACAATCGTAGCAAATTTGGACTACGCAGGTTTATATTTTGGGCTTAAATATAATTATTGCTATCTTATCGCGTAAATAATAATTTGTCTGAGAGCATGTATCTCCCTCCCCCCTATGCAGCTATGTACTAAAATACTAAGATTATAGGCAATAGTAGAGACAGTGGCTTTGATTACGAACTTCAAATAAAGAAAATGTGTGGACATAAAATTACTATGTGTATATTTATCTTAAGAGATCCATTTCCAGATCCAGATTTTCAATTTAATTGAGTGAGTGCTTCTTTGAAAGCGATTTGCTGACATAAACTGAACCTTTCGCTCAATTATACCTCACCTTTGATTAAAACGATTCTTCTTCAATTTGTAATTTCCGGTTTCAAATATATTTGTGCGACATATGGATTTTGAACGCTTAGAAATCATTTAAAAAATTTTACCGAAGAATAGTCGAGTTGCGGGAATCGCCATCACGGGGTCTCTATTCAGGCCGCTACGGTTGTGTGACTTTACATCAAAGGTCCGGCCTATATGCTGACAAGTTAAAAACTTTAGACGATTTTATTTTATTTATTTATTTATTTATTTATTTATTTATTCCACTTATACAGAAACTCAACTAAAACAAACAACAGTCGAGTTCAAATGACTCTGAAAGTAAATCTTAAATTAATTATTATTAAAAAAACTTAGTGTAAGTACAATAAAACAAATAAAAGGAAAAAAAAGAAAAAAAGCATGTACACAATTAGCACAGAGCCACACCCACAACCGGTACAGAACCTAGTTGCAAATGAACCCCTAAGCCATCGCAAACATGCATAAGCTTGGCAACCGATAATAGTTAACAACAATTCATTTTCGAATCATACTGACTTTTTAGGATTAAGAGCTAGTTTAAGTACGACTGTACGATAAATCTCGTGTATTAAGCAATATTGCTTTAATGGACTTTAAAGTGTCCGATAATGAAAAAAGGTGATAGACGTTATTTAGGTTCTTGCAAACAACTCTGAGCGGGTTAAACAGCTCATAATTATATTTACATTGACTAACCTTGACCAAGGTAAAGTGCCTAGAGAAGCGGTTAGGAACATTAAAACTTATTTCTCCAAGTAATGACGGCGAGTCAATAGCGCCGTTTATTAATTTGATTGCGAAGCAAACGCCAAGAACAAATCTACGTTTTTCAAGAGACGGTAAGGACAGCAGAAGCAACCTATTTTCATAGGGGGGAAGAGAAGCAGACGGATCCCAACCCAAATTCCTAAGAGCAAACAACAGGAATTGCTTTTGAATAGATTCAATTGAGTCTACATAGCACCTATATGAAGGAGAGCACACAATAGAAGCATACTCAAGTATAGGCCTAACCAAACACGTATACAGCCTTTTGGTAATATACGGATCATCTAGCTCTTTGGACCACCTCTTGATGAAACCAAGAGCGGACCTAGCTTTGCTTATCGACAACTCAACGTGCAAATTGAAACGTAGCCTACGATCAAAGAGGACGCCTCGACGGTCTGTGAACGACTCAACGTCCTCCAACTTGTGCGAATCTATAAAATAATGGGTTATGAATGACTTCCTTCTAGAGAAAGAAAGCTTCTTACATTTATTTAGGTTCAGTGTCATATAATTTGAAGAGCACCAAGCCACCAATTTATTTAGGTCAGGAAGCAAACATTCGTCAGGCTGTCGTGGGACAAAACGATTAATAATTGGAAAGATTGGGTGCGTCGGCACGTCCGAAGCCTATAACATGATGTTTTAGCTGAGCAATCTTGTTTCATTTCTTTTTTGAATGCAACCATGCATTGACAGGATAGTAAAATTCTCGCAAGAGAATGAATTTAATGGCGGAAGATGTTTAGACTTCATTTTTGTCGGGTCGGTAGAGACTCGGTACGGGAGAGCGAAGACGGCAATTGAAAAAGAAAAGATTGTGGGATTTTGTGACAGATAAAGGAAAAAAGTTTTGCTTAAAGAAAAGAAATAAAAACTTTGAGTTGAAAGACTGAAAAAACTGAAAGTTTGTCGATTTTGATATCTGTAAGGAAAAGAAAATAATTATTTTAAAAATAGAAAGGAAACAAAAATATAAAAACAAAGAAGAGCAGCAAATGCGTTGAGCGTTAAGTTAGTGATGTTAGTGATGTCTATGAATATGCATTTATATAAATGAACGCTACGTGAAGCGCAAAGGACGCCTCACGAAATAAAAATATTTTTAAAAAATGATAACTAAACTGAGAAATTCAAACAATATGCAAATAAAACTATTCAGAATGAATGCCATTAATTAATCTTGAAAAAAAAAAAAAAAAATGCTGAGTGTGTCTGAAGTTAATAGAAGGCCTTGATTCTAGGATTTAAGAATAATTAAAAATAGATTTTCTGAAGAAGTGGCCATTGGCGGCAAGTGGCCTACGATTGTGTGTGTGTGTGTGTGTGTGAATAACAGCAAGATTAATAAAGCAGAATAATTATCGAAGAAAAAGAGCAAGTAGCAAACAAACAAGATGAGCAATCGAATCGATTAAAAACAAAACGCCATTTATTGCCTTGTCATCGGAAACGCGCTGTAAATTTTGTTTTGTTTTTTTCAATATTGAGTGAAGAAAAAGCTATCGCTATTTTCGAAGATAAAGAAACTTGAAATTTGGCATACGCTGAAAAGTAAATACAATCTGAAAATTGCACTTAATGTCCTTTAAAAAGGTATCATTTGTTAATAGAAAAACAGTACAGACATTTCTACCTATCGTGTGTTTTACTTAATTACACATCAGCCATTGTTTGTAATTGCGTGTTCGTTGAATGACTTTGTTCAAGTTTTTCTACGAGACGGTGTGCTAATACAAAGTTGAACGTACTTATCGAAATCGCAAAATAAAGGAATTGGAAAAAGAAATTTCTTCCAGAGTGAACCAACAAAAGAAACACAGAACGAAAACCAGGACAAAAAAAAAAGAAGAAATTATGTAATGTTTTAATAAAAGAGAGAGAGAGAGAGAGAGAGAGAGAGAGAGAGAGAGAGAGAGAGAAAAACATGAAAGAAAGAAAGCCTGAAAGAAAAATAAAACATAAATAAATTAATTCCCAAAAATTGAAAAAAAATTTGTAAAGAAACTTTTGTTCTTTTTGTGTTACTGTATGCGATATTGAGAAAGATGCGAAAAGATAACGTTAATCGTGAAAATTCAGCTACACAAAAGATGAAAGCTACCGCAAACATGTCGCAATCTATAAATGAGACCCCATTGGATGAGGCTTTTAAAACACAAGGTATACGAGGAATAATTGCACTCGAAATGATTGCAAAGGAGAGTGCACAAGTTAGACCATGCCGACCATTGGTTGTTTGTCATGCAGCCGATACCTTCAAGGTAACAATGGCCCAATAAATGGGAGCTATTTTCTGTTGTTAAGTGACCCCAAGTTATTGAGATATTGAACTTGACTCGCATATGCCAATTATCGGAACTAATTCAATTTTATTTTTGTGCTTGTACCGCCTTCGGAGTATGCTTGTATTGACGTGTCCTATAAACGCGAAGAATCTTAGAATTTACTTTTGATCGTTTTAAATAAATATTTTTACTTACGGTATTTTATATATTCATAGATTCATACTCATAAAATTGTGCTAAGCTCTTTCTTTATAATGAGAGGAAAGTAGATTGAAACTCACTTCCGTGTCTCCCATAGACATCATGCAATGACATGAAAGAGACCAATAGACAGACCGGATATAGGAAGGCGCAAGGTCGCAGGGGATGTCCGTTCGGTAGGTTAGGTTATGTCCGTTCGTGTGTACGTTGATGGGCCAGCATATGCTATTCTTTTAGTTGTAACAATGTCTGAGCAGTGTCAGTGGGCCAAAAATATAGAATTCCTTCCAAATCTCACGAACTAACTACCTTAGCAAAGGCAAATATATCGGTCTCATACACCTCTAATTCTCGCAAAGTGACATTTTCGCGTTGCCGTAAAATTTAATGCAGTTAATAGCTTTCTATAGATAGACAGGAAGCGTATAGACACTTGTGCATTACAAGTCGTGATGGACATTCGAAAAATAACTGCAATGTTTAAATGCCAAAATAAAGCACAATTTACTTTGGTATGTCGAGTTGTTTCTTTTTTTTTTTGAAGTTTTCAAAGTTTCCCTTTCAACGAGAGCCCATTTAAATATTGCTAGCAAATAAATCATCTGGCGTGAAATGGGAAGACATAGTAATGGAAACGAGAATGTGTCTGTCTAATGAAAGAAGAACATACATACCATCCAAGTCGAAATCATCTAAGTTTTGCTATAAAAAATCAGTTATCACGTTTCGTATTGTTGATCGTCACTTTGCCTGAGTATTTAGTTAAAAGAAGAAGTTTTGTCTATCCCCAGAGCAGAGCTGTCAAGAGACACTAAACGGAATCAGTGAAGCAAACATTAGGGGACAATGCAAAATACTTGTCTATCGTCGATCGTTTAGATAAATGGAGAAAACGTTCAATTAACTTAGACCTCACAATAAAATGTAGCGTGTATTTTACGAACATCTAGATATTTAACAGAATTACCCACAAAATAAAAACAAAACAAAATACACACATTGCACAAACCTCATTTTTAATTAGGCTTAACATCTTGCTGTTGTCCTAGCCTCCCTAAATCTTTCTTACAATCTAATTATGTAACTTTGTTTTTGTAAATAAACGTATAAATAAAAAAAAAAAAAAAGCTCATTTAAAATATCAACAAAAACATTCTAAACTTGGCGTCGAATCAAAAATTACAATCAGCGCAATAAATTGAATGTGTTTAAAAATAATAATAAAAATATAATAATAATAATAATAATAATAATAATAATAATAATAGCAATAGCAATAATAATGAACGAGTAAAATGGTTATATACGCCTTCTGTGATACCCGACACTTTAAAGCGGAATAAAAAATTGTAAAGGGCCGTTTCTTTTAATTGGGAATGTGCCACGAACGAAATTGGAAATGTTTTCGCTTTTGTCTATCGAGTTCCTTCGGGAACTCGCTGTATGCATGCATACGAGAAGTATTGGCTTTGTATCTAAATTCTTGCGAACGTGAACGTAATCGCGACACAGTCAATGGTCAGATGTATAGACGGACGGACAGATGGAGGGTAACTGAATCGATTCAGAATCTCATTTTCGCCAATCATAAGAAGACATCTGCCATCTTGACGGGGTCTCCGTATGCGTATGTGTAGATGTTACAAACGAAGGGACATGTATCGTATATCCCCCATCTTTCGGCGATGAATAGAAAAACCGTCATTCAAGCATATCTCTTTAGTTAATATGCACGAATGGTTTTATTTGTTACTTACGGGTTTGGTTACCTGTCTATGTTAACTAATAGGATAGTGATGTCACTTTTAACAACAGTTAAAAGCCGAGTATAAGCAAAATTTATATAAAAATGTTCACCTCATACTAATACATATTCAATGTATTCGATTCGTGCCTCAATTTATGCAAACAATCCGTCTCCATAACTGTTGTTTTTTTGTTTTTTTTTGTTTTGTGGTTTAAAAAGTAAATAAAAATTAAAAAAAAAAAAAAAAAAAAAAAAAAAAAAAAAAAAAAAAAAAAAAAAAAGTAGAAAAAAAAGCATTTTTATTGCTTACGCTAAATAATTCTTTACATATTATAATTCTAGAATAATACTAATGTGTTCTCAATGCATATGTGTGCGCACACATTCATTCGATCTTAAGTCTGTTATAAAAAACAAACAAAAAAAAAAATAAATAAATAATTGCTTGAAATAATAGTAAGTTATAGGTAAGTGTATGCAGGCATAAGCCTTTAAGTGAATCACTACTTAAACTATTTAATGTCAATTTCTCTCTGGGGTCAGATCATAATAGTGACACCTTCATGCGTAACAATAGACATTACACCGACTAAATGACAGCTAGTGCTGGCGCTGAACTTTACATCAACTATTTCAAATATTTGTTGTTTTGAATACAAAAACCTCCTCATTGTTGTTTTAATAATAGTCAGCTACGAGAATTTGGGCAATAATTATCTATCATTATAAACGATGGAATAAAAACTTACATCGAAATTCGAACGCACAGTTTTCCGTAAGGCGTGTTATGTCCATTAGACGGGTTCAAGTGATTGCCTTTGCTATCATTTCATAGCCATAATTTTCTTTTAATTGTATTCTCTTTTAAGCCCGATTTTTGTCAAACTTTATTTTTGTCGTGTAGCGAGTTTACTCTCACACATTTCTAATCATTTGATAGAAGATCTCAGGACATTCCTTGTGTTCATTTGAAAGATCTCTTTTTCTTGAAAAATATGAAGTGAAAATTAATCTTTTTAGGCATTTTTAAATCTACATATATACATATATATATATATATATATATATATATATAAATATATAAAAATTGATACTAAAGCTAGAAAACTTTTTTAATTAATTAATAACAAATAAAGTTTGAAAATATCCGCCTGAGTGGCCGAGTAGACAAGAGTCTCGACTAGCCATTCTCAATGGTCGTGGCTTCAAATCTCAAGTGCGGTAGAGTTTTTAATAATAATAATAATATTAATAAAAAAAAAAATAATAAAACCGAAATGCTTAGATGCGCTAGTCTTAGAATTTTTTTTCTCTCTCTATATAATAATAATAAAGTTTGAAAAGATTTTTGAAGTGTGCCTCAATGATGATATCTTTTACGTACATTTGAACGTATCAATACGAAGTCTTAATCCCGCCAAAGTTGTAACTGAGTTTTGTCCATCTGATGTGAGTAGAAAATAAAAAGAAGAAATTGAAGATTGAGGAACTATTTGCCATCGTCTTGGAAATTTGTGTAAAGGAAAGAAGGACATTCCTATGTAATGCAATTAAAATATAAAGAAGAAGATTTTTTACCCACATTGATTCTAACATATTGCTCAGATTTGCGATTTTCAAACCGCGACTTCCAAAATTTAGTGTAAAATGGATTCGATATATTAATCTTACGTTTATCAAACCTATGGTGTCTGAGAATTATTTTTAGTTATTAGAGACGTTTCTTCCTTTCATGATCAAAACCGGCTTTAAAATCATCGTTTCGCTGTTTATGCTTTAAATCAAATAATTATGCTCAACCTGTTAAAGCGAAACCTGCTACGATCAAAGGTTGTGAAAGACTTTGTAGAGTATATATATATATATATATATATATATATAATATATATTCTCAAATTCAGATAAGATATAGGCATATGTGTCCTTTCGTTTGTATGTGTATTCGTGATAAGCCGTTTTTTGATTGCGAAAAATTAAGATATCGACATCAAATTTAAGAAAAACGTTGGAATTTGGAGAACACGAGTTCTGCAAGTCGACAGTAAGTCGACACGGCTCCAGTGCAAAATAAACTGAGAGCACCTTTACACTTTGAGTGTTTTGCTCATTACTTATAAACTACGAAAGACACAATAATAAAAATTTTTTCGTAAATATTTTTTATGGGCGATCTTAGAGAAATGGAAAAAAAATCAGCCCAAAATCGTTCTCGCAATTTTATAGAATATCAAAATTTGCTTTTACTCGATTTTTTTTTTTTTTTTTTTAAATAAACGTTATAGGTAGGTAGGTATAGTGGATTCGATTACAGCCGAATGTAATTTTTTTACGTATTTTTATATTAATTTAAAAAAGTCACATCTTATTATTTTATGGCGTTTCAAATATGACAAGTAGCTGTCCCTTTATCGGTACAAAATAGGGAAACATTTAAAATTGAAGAATTTAGAAGAAAATTATGAGATCAAATTTCGCTTCGCCTATCTTAACATTTCTTTAGTTAGCATAGAGAGCGAATGCTTTACTTAATATGGAAGCATAAACCAGCATTTCCCAATGTCCTTTTAATCTGTTTCTCCAGTTACGCAGAAGATATATGCAATATATGAAATATGTAAAGTACGAGAATGCATCGGTCACAGAAGATAAAAGATTCGCATCAGTTTTATTTACTAATAAGTTTTTTTACTTAATGAAAATTTTCCAAATTTCAACTGAAACTCTTAGGAAACGAGCAAGCAGACCTGGCAAACAATTCCGCAGCTTCAGCACAGCCATGACTAAAAATTGATATTTAAAAACGCATTACAAAGCGAATAAGAGAGAAAATTGACGAAAAGTATCGGCAAGATTTCGACTATCATCCAAATTACTTGGATACTAAAGAAATCGATTCCTCCAACTTGTAATTTTGGACCAAATCTTATGCTTCGTTATACATATTTTGGCTGGTTGCGAAATCCTTCTCAGCCATTAGGACACGTTGAAAGTGAGTGGAGAAGATAATACCAATGAAATATTGAGCTTTATTAAAGCAGCTCGCAACAATTTGGTCTACCTTTTAAAAACAAAAGAGCCCAGAAGTGTTAGTTGGCCGTGCTTAACCTACTTTTAATCCCCGAATTTAATTTTTTAATTTAAATAAACTATAATAATAATGGCACTTAACGCGTCTCACATTCTGTAGATGCATATTTGCAAAATTATTATTTTAGGTAATAATCGAGAACGCAGAACGAAAGGTGTATTAGCCCGTGGGCGACTGATTGATATCCATCGTCTCGAACTGCGTTATGTAATAAGTGCAATTTCATTAAATGTTTGTAAATGTTGGCAAATATGGGTGTGACCTTGAGCAGATCAAGATCATTTTGTAGCCATTTCATCGCTTAAGGCTAAATAACGTAAGTAATTTGCTTTAAATCATTTGACTGACGTGCAAGAAATTTGTGCGATTTTCTTTTAGCTGCCGACTCGCAAGATCTGTAAACAGTTAGTTTTAGTCTTAATATGATAATAATATAATAAGCGGTGTTGACTGAATGAATCAACGCGATATTATAGACATATATGTTTATATGAATATCTCAAAGTATTTTTAGAAACAAATGTTGGTGCGCTCTGCTGTAATTGATAATGAGAGGTTATCAAAAGATTTACGCGATACTAATGGTACAAGTATTTCATTATGAATAATCGAGTGACGCAGAGTAAACTAATTTCAAAAAACATTTTCAATGATATGTTTCGGCTCTAACGAAATTTCAATTTCATTTAAAACGAGATAAATGCAAATTTTCGTACTTGTTGTTGGATGCGTAAGAGTTTTTTTTTTTTTTTCAGAGATTAAATGTGATAAAAATCGGATTGGTATGATCGGGCTCTTCGAACTCCAATTTATAATTAAATATTTAATAATATACAAGGGAACCCATGAAAATTATCTTCAACATGTGAATAAGTTTTCGATATTAGAGCAAATCTCTATGCTAAAATACATAATTAACAATTAATTGTTGAAATGTTTTAAATTAAACCGAAAACAATTGAGTACGTAATACTTTATTTAAGCATTTTTTATGATACAAACTTAGATAGTACGCAGACACTCAAAATACATAAGTAAAGAAAGCGAAAATAAACCATCATAATAATAAAGTACAAAGTTTAAAATATATATATATATATATATATATATATATATATATATAAATATATAAATATATAAATATATAAATATATAA
>KK502402.1:3293180-3337718 GCA_000688735.1 Glossina austeni
ATATATATATATATATATATATGTATATATACATAGACATATATATATACATATACATATATATATATATATGCAAATATTTAAATAAAACTTTCATAAAACTTAGTAACATTTTTGCATAGTGACACGTATAACGAAATTTTCGCAAAAATTTTGCTTTCTTATGATGCACGTATAATGATTATGAAAAAATTCTCATCAAATTGGGCAAACTATCTTGGGCGGGTCCGAAAATTTATAACTTCAAAATCCTAATTTGTCACATCATTTTTTGGTAAGCAACCGGTACGTTGCCTTTCATTTTCATTTCGCATTTTATTTGCTCTGTGTTTGCTTAAAAATAATCTTCTTATCTTCCACGCCAGGTATGCAAAATAATAAGACACGATCTAATGCTTGCACCTGCACCTGCTTGCGTTGATCTGATAATTAGAAACTTAAGACCTATTGTTTGGTGGCGTAAATTCAAAAAATTTCAATTGCTTTCCTCTTACGTTTTAATTTTAAATTGATTTCGTCAACATTTGATATTTTGAAAAATTTTCCGCATTCTTCTAATAAAACCGTTTGGTCTTGGTTTTCTGGATTTTTTTCTGGCCGAAAAACTACGGCAATGTTTCACGTGGACGACTTTCTGAAGCCTCACTTACCCAGTTTAAAGAATTCTGCCGAACTAGGTAAGGCTGGAAAAAGAAGGTCTATCCTTATCTGTTATATTCCAAAGTACAGTAGACCGGCTTACAACATAGTAAGCCCTTTATATAAATAAATGTTTTAGTAGTCACTTTGATTAAATGTTTTTTTCACAAAAAATAAAATTTTATCAACTTTTGTCTTTTATTAACTTAATCGTTATATTAGTTATTGGAATTAAAATCTACTGTCAATCCATGTATTCTTTAGGTCCTTTTAGCTTTAGTAGTTAGATGAACATGGTCCCAATTCGACCATGTCGACAATGTCGAAATCGAGTCGATCTTATATGAACACATATCACACATGGAGGATCTACTGCACCTAATTATGGTCAAAGCTTATAGGACGCTCTTCCATTTGCCGCAGAATAGTTCATTCGAGCAAATCTTATATCTTGGCTTAAGTCTTATAATTTATATTAACGTCTGTCTGTTCCTCCCCTCACACTAACTAAATATAAAATTAATGATATATTTTACAAGACAAAAATGATAAAATAATTTTACAATTATAAAAAAAAAAAATTATTGGTACGGTTTGTAATGCAATTTCGCTTTAGTTCAATACGTTTTCTGCAATTCTTGTTCAGTCCACGCCAGAAAACCTTTTAAACCTGAAAAGCCTTTTAATAGCCGTTGCATAGTGTCTTCGTTTAAGACAATGTTTATTGCTTTATTTTGTAATTCTATCGTGTCTTAATTAAGAAAGTGATTCCGAAAGTTTCCAAAAGTTTGTGCTGTTGATTTTCTTTGCAATTCTATTGCTGCACTTTGTTGTTGCTTCTTATCCCTTTTAAAAGCGATTTCTGGTCAATGGCCATCTTTTAGTTAGTTCATTAGGGAAGAGGAGTAATTGCGTAATAATTCAATTGAGATGTTCATGATTTCAAAATAATTCAACCACTCAAGTTCATCAAGCAAAGAAAGTTGCAACAATAAATGTCAACAATGCCGTCTATTTTGCCATAATAATATGCACGAGGCAGAATTAATCCATTTACCAGAAATCCTCTTTACAACGCATCGCATATATTTTTTCCACATCTTCGAACTTCGATAAAATTTGACAAATTAATTAATCTCTTGTAAGCTGTTTAAAAGTCAGTTGCAACAGCCAATGCAACAGCATCAGGTGTCAATGGTGTACAAAATATTTTATTTATATATTTTAAAATTTTTCATTAATTATTACATAAATATTATGCAATGATACGGTTTGCAATTATATTAACAGGTAATAGGGAGAAGCCATAAAAGGGTCGTCGTTTGCAATAACATTTTCATTTCAAATAAAAATTCAATTCACTTACACTCTGAGACGGTGCCAAACCAAACGGTGCACTATGCGCAACAGACATTGTCGTCTTTAGTAAATGGTGGCCTATCTTCTCACTTGGACTGGTAAGGTAATTGATAGCTGGGCGGTATTAAAAAATCAACGGAATGATTATAAGAAGCGTGAATAAGAAAACCAACACACAAATCTAAAGAAAAAAGAAAATCATGCTTTAAGTTATAAAAAACACGAAACACGAAACACAAAACAAGAATTTATTGTTATAAAGAGTCTACCATAGCCAAAAATTAACCGTACATACATCTTCCACTATACATGTAAGACACGTAAGTTCATTGTAAAAAATTTCATAGCCATTTGGCAATTAAATAATGTTTACAGTTATGCAGTTGGTAGGCGAGTCGCTATTGAAACTGAACGAATTTGAAACTGACGAACGGGATTTTTTATTTTTTAGTAAAGCGATGAACTTTTTTAAGGATTAATTGCATTTTGTGAATACTTTTTCGTATTTTTGTGTGTGACGTAAAAAACTGCTTAATATATGCAAAACTTATATGGACCGAAAGTGATAAAGAAGAGTGGGCAGGAAGGTAGAGGCATGGGCCTGCCGCACGGCCAACTGGATAGGAGTCGCGACAATCAGGTCGGTGTTCGTGGATTCAAATCAATCTCAGTACGATAGGGAGTACTTGGTCGTAACTATGGTCGTAGCTCAGTCAGTAACGGCGTAACGCTTACTGATTGGTTCAACATCCACTGAACTGCGGCCACTTGCTATCTCTCCCTCTTACGCCACTTCTTTCTGACCATCCATCACCGTATTACATGGGAGTGCAAATATGTGGAAATGTATATACGGACGATGAACTATGAAAATCGCAATGAAATTCGGCTTTTCTTATAGCTGTTAGCGTCCTTTAAGTCATATTGAAACTGAAATTGCAAAATTTCTAAAAAATTTTTTATAATTAATTTATTTGCTTATCTGCGTTAGAAAGCATACCGGACCATTATTCATTTCTTCTTCCCCTCATTTTGGGTATATATAGCTTCGACGTTGGTTTTTGTATGACATAAGTTTTACTTATTTACATAAGTCAACGAGGAAATTCAGTTCGATGACGTAGGGTGTGAAAGGGTCGAGAAAGAAGCAAAATGAATGTCTGGTAAGTTAACCGAAAAGAATCAAAATCGGAGACTTGAAATTTGCAGCAAAAGCAATCAGGGAAATGATTTTTAAGTTTGGCTAGGAATGTCGACCCTATACTGATTACACTCCGGATCTGACTCCTTCCGATTGCTGCCTGTTCATATCGACGCAATCGTATTTAACAAATCAGCGGTTCATAAAAGTTGAAGATGTGTTAAAACGATTCGATGACTTTTCCACCTCGAAGCCACAAATTTGTACCGCGAGATCATCATCCGTAAGCTAGCTGATAACTGGCAAAAGGCAATGGATGGATAGTGAGATTATCATATTTTCACTACCTCGATTTCACTACCTCTTAGTCTGATACATTTCTTAGTCTCTATATTTAATGATCTCTAATATAATACTTTAATCGTCGACCAATCATTGCGCTAAGAAGCCGCAAAACAGATTTTGAATTGAATTTTGTAAACCGACTTACAACAGAGAGAAGTAAGGCACTATGTATACATATATATATATTATATATATATAACACCGCGGGCACCCACACAGAATTCTCTAGCGATTTTTTTTATTTTTTAATTGCCCTCTCATACGGCACATACTTACGTAACATTTTCCAAGAACATATGCATTTGCGAATATTGTTTGCAAATTGCAAAAACAGATGTGTCGCACAATTATTTTAAAAACATGATACGAAAAGGTTTTAAATAATTGCATTCTTACCTGTTAACGAAACAATACGTAACTACGTATTGTTACTATTTTATATAGACGGATGAAGGGAAAAGAACGATTGCGCTTTTACAAAATTAGATTCTTCCTATCCTTTCGGGTTTGTCAAACTATTGAAGCGTTCAATGAACGGGTAGTTTGAGAATCCTATCAACCGCTTGTTAACTTCGAAAATGTATATCATTGTGTGTGATATACGTTTTAACGTTCATCCGTTCTTAGTTTGCTTCACTCTCATATCATGTACATGATTATAAAATAATAAAATAATAGGTGCTTGCTTGCATGTATTTTAATCAGCGATATCTATTAGTGAAAATGACAAAGTACTACAAAGTATCAATGCCAGCCAGCAACGGTTAAATTCGATGATTTTGACCTTTCTCCACATAAAATGGCAGTTTTCCTTTTTGTATTATTGAGTTATTCAACGTATGCCTTGGAATGTTCAAAATTTGCATTTTCGACATTCATTATATTTGTTTGTCCGACGACCATGAGACACTTTTAGAAACTTATGCTGATGTTGCTCCATCATATCGCAATTGTCTCACACTGGTCTCAGCGACAAAAAAATTGCTGATTTTGATGTCAATAACGAAGAACGGCCTGGAGTAGCACAAAAATTCGAAAACAATGACTCGCAAGACTTATTGAACGAAACCCCAGCTCAAACTCTCAAAAAACTTTCAACAAACAGCTTAGCAGCTGACGAATCAACATCACATCAATCATCAGCAAACATGCGATGGAAAAGATCCAAAAAAAAGGGAAGGGGGCTACCATACTAATTGACTGACAATGGCATTTCGAACTGTTTCAATGTCGCGATTTCGTTGCTTGCCAGGCAAAGAAGAAGATTTTTCTGTGACGTATTGTGACTGGTGATGAAAATTTGATCTACTATGACAATCCCAAGCGCAAAAAGTCATGGGTTGATCCATATTCATGGCCATAAAATTTTGCGGTACATACGGTGGGACCAGCTGCTAAAACCAAACGAAACTGGTACTACAGATGTCTACCGACTTCAATTGAACAAATTGAACGATCTGTTGTTATAAAAAAGACCAGCAATAGCAGTTAACAGACGAAAAGTCATCCTTTTGCAACGCTCTCCCACACGTCAGGGATACACAGCAGTTGCAGTTCAAATGGGAAGTTCTGCCACACCCAGCGTACTCATCAGACATAGCGTCTTCGGATTACCACTTGGTCAGATCGAAGCGGTGTGCCTTGGCTGGCACACGGTTCCAGAATGTTCACAAAACTCCGAAAATCTGCTTTCTTTCGACACAGTATCGCCATGTTGCCAGAAAGATGGGAAAAAGTTGCACAAAACGATGAAAAGTATTTCGATTATTATTTATTGTACCAATTCTTCCAAGGAATGCCTTTTTTCAAGTTAAGAAAACGATATTCAATAATAATACAATTGTTGTTGACAAAATCCAGAAACTATCGACATATTTTTACCAAAAATTAGTCGACTTCTATGACCGAATTATGAATAAATTGGTATTAAAATAGCTTGGAGTTAGAATTTCATTAGCTATGAATCTATTTATAGGTCAGTCAGGACCATTTTTGGGCCGAACATGCAGATGTCTGGGACGAACATACGAGCAACGGGTTTTCGAAAATATTAGAAAAATATAGGAGGAAGGACAGCAAAATGCGGTGCCTATCCAGTCAGTTGTAATGATACTGCAAAGTAGTGAACGTGTTGACGCCACGAGCTGAGAGCTGAACTATATCAACGGTATTCGCCTGAAGCAAAAATTTTTCAAGAAACAAAGTTTGTCCAAAGACAAGAATAGCAAAGGCTGCGTTTAGTTTGATAATATCCAGATCTATATAGGCAGATACTAATTGATATATGATATATAGATTGTGGATGTCCGCCAGTGTCAAGTTATCCAAAGAAAGATTACTTCTAGTGTGTATTTAACCGGAGAATACTTTCTCGCCTGACTGCTGGGTACGATCCTTTGTGGAGAAGGACATTAAATAACGAGATGTTAGAGTCCACACCACTGATCAAAGTTGTGCGAATAATCGTTGATACTCATTTTGTCTTTCTGATATCTTAAAAGTAGTGGGCGCCCTATTCGTTGGAATTGCCCTACAGATTATCATGCAGCGTAAGCGGGCATCGTAGGTTAAGGCAGCGGTGTACCTGTACAAAACTGCAATAGGCCTAAATACCTTTGCTCCAATTTAAGATACATCGCTTACATTTATAAAATTTCGCTTCTTCAAATAATGGACAATATAATGAAGAAGAATAAATGCGTATAGATCGAATAAATCGTAGAATTAAAAATAATGTGGAAATGAAAAAGAGTTTAAACATAAGGTATACACGATTACACGATTTATGGTTGAAATGTTTTAAGATTGAAAAGCACGCTTGTAAAGATGCAAGATGATAAAGGCTCTGTACAATTGATCTAAGAGGATTTCAATACTATTCAATGCTATTTCAATAAAGTGGCGCCGATTATCTAATTCTCACTGTCGTTCTTTAGCAATTAATATCAAGCTATTACGACTGTTGTACACATGTTATATATATATGTAATAACTGTTAGCATTTTACGTTTAATACTTATTAATAACTGACACTGACGTTTATTAACTTTAGAATGCAACAAAGTGTGTTGGGTTTTTTCATTTTTTTTTGCATATAAATAACGCATATTGGTCTTTATTTTTCTCCTTTAATTTCCAATTAGAATTCCGCAAAGACGTAATAAAATGATAATCTATTTATTATACACGCACACGTTTCTAAATAGATTTTTACAAATAAAGGTTTGCTAAAATCCAGAATATAAATAAGTTGTAAAGGTCTTAACAATGTTTGGTTAAAGTTATCAGACACGACGATTGCCGTATCGTATCAAAACATTCGAATAATTTTGCTTATGAACTATAACAGATGTCTTCACAGAGTGAAGACTGCGATTGACACGTATGATGTAAACTAACTGGCACTGATTGGCCCATCGTTAGGTTCATTAATATCTTCATCATTCACTTACAATCCATTTTTATATTATATCTTTGTCTTTAGTTCGATCCGATAGCGCTAGGAAATCATTCTCTTCGGATAGAGAGTAGAGTAAAAAGGTTCAGAAAAGATTGAACTCTAGTCTGATTGTTCTAACTTGTAATTGTCACGTTAGTCAGCGTTGTGTATCGAAAAGGAAAAAAAAGCGATATATTCTTCAGATTGAAGTTTAATCGAACATCGTCTCGGTAATTGCAAAACTCTTCGTTTGTCCTTTATGGTTAATTGCGGTTTCGAGTCAAGTCAACAATCGGTTGTTGGATTGCACAAACCCAGTGAAGATTTTTATTAAAAGTGTGCTTGAAATTTTAAGTCAGTCTAGTTTCGCTGAAAATTTTCTTCTTTTGCTTTTTTTTCTTTTTATATCGTCGCTTATTTTTTTCTTTTTTAAAAACATCATCTGTACCGAGTGTCGAATTTTAGATTTGCTAGCATGAGCATTAACGGCATTTGGCCTTGTCATGACAGACGGACGGACGTACAGAGAGAAATGCTTAAATTCTTTATTTTATTTATACGGTTATACGGTCTTCGATGCACATTGTTGCGTGTTATCATCGAGATATCGGTACTTATCTTTATTTATTAAAAAAAAAAATGCCTTTTTAAAAAAATTGAAAATTTTGTTTCCATTTTTCTTTTTTGTCATTAAATAGAATTTTTTATTTCAAATTTTACGTACTATTTTTAAGATTATCATACATACGTACATTATTATTATACATTCATATACATTATGGCTTCATTTTTGCTTCTATATCATCTCCAAATCCAATCCATATATAGATAATCAACGTGAAGAGATATAAACATATATCGTTAATATTATTAGAATAAATGCAGTTGTTTTGTATTATAATATAATAATTAAGCCGTAAGGAGATATAACAAAAATCAAACTTTTAAATATTCCCGAATTTTGGCATTTAACGCATTAATAATACTACTTAAGGAATATAAAGAAGAAGAGAGGAGGAGTTATCTTCAATATCACAGTTTTACATATCGATATACATATATCGATACATATACATATACATATAAGTATTTGAACGAAAATTATGTATTCTTCCCACGCGCTCTTCTACGCGGAATTAAGACTTGTCGCACTTCTGCAGACATTTAGATTTATCCTTATAAGCACTTTTATCGGCGGCCACTGTATGCAATATTACAAATGGCTGAGACTGCAACGACTTTTCGCTGGCCTGTACGTGAACTGTTGCATCTGTTGCCTGATTGTTCGTTGCTATCGTTTGCACTTCCGTTAGTAAGGGGATATTAACCTCGTTGGACGTTATTGTAGAATCATTCATTTCATTGTGAGTTTTCTCATGTCTGTTGAAAATGTGAAACACACTCGGATGCTGACCTAATAGACACGAACTTTTCGGCGATTTTTGTAGCAATTTCAAAGCAGCCTCATACGAAGGTAGACCGGAGACCAGAGTATAATCAGGTACAGGATCATCATATTCGTTATTTGTTTTAGGAGATTCTATATCAAGGGAGGAAGAACTAAATGTCACAGTGGAGCGATCTGGAAAATTAAAAAAAAATAAATAAATAAATAAAAAATTTACTTTAGCATATTTTATTTGGTTTCTTACAACAACAAAATTTATGGATATGGAAAGTAAGATTTTGATATTTACTTAAAAACTGTTGTTCACATCAAATTTTCAACATCTTTTTTTTTTTTTTTTACCAACTGTATGCGTTAGTCTTTATTGTTTAATCTTTTTAAATATATTGGAAAGAGAAGAAAAAAAAAAAACGAAAAACGCGATCACGAAAAAAGCTGTGAACTCATTTTACTGAAAGCCTGCACAACTGAAAAAGCGTTCGAACCCAAATGAATTTTCCCTATAATACAGTATCTAAGCTGTAGAAGTGGCTTTAGACGGAACATCTATAAGGTTCCAGATGACCTTTATGTTCTGTACATACATACCTTGCATTTCGATTGCTATGCAGTGAGTATTTGCTGAAAGTTTTATTTTTAGAATTTGTTAAAAGTGCTAATACACCTTCTGTTGCCTCTACATATATATATATATATATATTAGGTATCTGTTTGCTTTTACATACGTTTCCAACGTGCATTTGTTTCAATTTTCATTTTGCTCTCAACACTAATTCTATACAATTTCTTATCAATATTTAATAAATCTTATGGTGTAGCCTT
Source organism: Glossina austeni (assembly GCA_000688735.1). NCBI lineage: Eukaryota > Metazoa > Arthropoda > Insecta > Diptera > Glossinidae > Glossina > Glossina austeni. The sequence continues at coordinate 3,302,334 of KK502402.1, forward strand.
TGCGTTGTTTTGATTTGAGCTTAGAACAATGTTTTTTTTTTTTTTTTTTTTTTTTTTTTTTTTTTTTTTTTTTTTTTTTTTTTTTTTTTTTTTTTTAAATCTCAACTTGTAATAGGAACATGACAACAAGTTTAGTTATATGCCTACTAAGATGTTACTCAGTTGAAATACCAAGGACTGGCAATTAAGATTGAACGCATCGATTATACGTGCGCTTTAATAAAGATTTCAAAGGAAGGCCAATAATTCATAAAACTTTTTGTTAATTGTATTCATAAACGTCCATATATACGTTTCACTTAACTTTCGAATGGCTTTGACAAGTCTATCACTAGCCAAATTTTCCTTCTAATACTTTTTTGCCTTTTACTTTTTTAATTATTTTGTTTACATCATGTTGTAAATAATATTTACTACGCGTGAATTTAAGGGCTGCCGGATAAAATAGATCATGTGCTCGCCCATATATTCGGATTTGAATCCATGACCATTGGACTTGTTAATCGCAATCCTTTACATACCCGGCTACTTATGCGTCTTTTTCTCCAAGCAAATCCGAGAGTTTTTGTGCACGGATCGGAACAATATCAAAACCAGATTTGTGGAAAACTTTAATGACGCTTTAGCTTTCTATTTTCCTTGGCGTGATTTCAGCAAAGAAAAGTTAGGCTTTAAGTCCGCAGTGTAGTGGAGATATAAGAAATGTTCAAATGAAGCAATAAATCTGCAGCAGAAATGCTAGAAAGCGGGGATATTTTCAGTAATAATAGTGTGATAACTTGAGCCGGTTCCTATGTATTCATTCGTCCTTGTCTTATCTATCGATCGTATTGTCAAAAGTTAATAGGATTGAAATGGCATAACCCGAGACTTAGTTAATACGTTTTCGTGCCCCCATAAACATTAGTTCTCGTAATCGGTAAAATTAACAGTAAATTTTCCGCCAATGTTCACAATGATTTTAATCGGATTTTTTTTTTTTTTTTTGTTTTCGATAGTATGTAACCATTATGTTTATTTTTTCAAATGTAGGCAGGCAAAGGGCAATAAAAAATATTCAATGCGAAAAAAAAGAGGGAAAAATTGCGAAAACCATTTAAAAAATCTTAACTGCTTAAAGTTGCCATTCATTCATGTCCATACAAGGATTAGATTAGGTCTGACAAATACTTGCAAATTAAATGTACAGTTGTACGCGTTAATTGTGTATATGGACAGAATAACCGACTTTGCAACATTTGTTTGCTTATACGAACAAGCAAAAATTTGAAGGTGGGGGGGAGAGGGGGCGAACATAATATCAAAATATTATTTTTAATTTCAAATTGATTACCCGACATATAACCACAACCCTATAATGGTGATGGTGTTTACCCTATAGTATAAGGGATCTCTAGTTCACATTTTAACCCTTTGGCCAATATTTGGTGAAGAAATTGTTCCATAAGCGTCGTAAATGTATTAAAATTTTTATTTGCTCCCAAACATTATTTATTGTTTCACAATTCCTTTTGGTTCACCGAAATATACATTTCATGAAAAGCGTAGATTTTGCGCCAGTTCGAGCCCACGGCCTAATAGCTGAATAGCACGGCGCTCGACTGATCTTGTTTACTATGGCTCGCGCAATCCGCAAATACTGTGCAGGCCAAAGGGTTAATGAACACACACAAGTTTGCGATGATTATATGAAAATACGCAACGTAAGACAAACGTAGTTTTTCTCTTCGATATTTTATTGGTTTTATGAAGGACTTATGTCATCTGACTAACATCTGATTATTTGCGAGATATTGAAAGATACTTCAAATTAACTTTTTTTTTTTTTATTATTTTGACTTTTTTACATCCTACACCACCGCTTGTGGTGCCGGGGAGTAATAAGTTTGTGCCAATATATGTAACACCCATAAGGACTTGAGGTAGAATCCCCTTTTATTACACCTCTCGATTCAGAAACACTCGGTCTACATCGATTTCAGCTTGTCTGTCCTGTCTGCCTGTACTGTTTTCTGGTATTCAACCGACAAGTCGCAATTTTGGAAACGTTTTGTACTATGGAAAATGGTTCGGATCAAACAACCCTTTCGACCATTCCCCATATAAAATTTTTATTTTGAAAAGTGGCGGCGGCCCATTGCAGTGCTTTCGCTTGTCAAATTTAATTTCTTCTTTTTCTTTTTCGTTATATGTGTTATGCGATTTATATGATAGAGAAAAGCTTCTCCTATTAGCAACTAATACTTACAATTCCTTTTCCATATTCTGAACTGATGATACAAAAAGCACGAACAGAAGCAAAATATCATTGAAATAAAAATCAAAGTCAACACTACACCAATCCACACCTCATTCATGAATTTATCATATTCCAATTGCTTTTGTATCTCTTCCATGCCGCTATAACCGGGTGATGTATCGATCACAATATGATTTGGCATCACGTTCGCGTTCATTTGATTTGAATTTGATGATAAACTATTAACAGGTTTCTGATAGTTCTGCATTTGTATGGAATTGAGAAGTGTGGCACCTAATTTATGAAGGAAATCGCTAGCAGCCGACTGATTAGGGATTGTCGTGCTGGAAGGCTGATCGTGCGAAATAGAATTCGATGAATTTTCCAATGTATTCTGCGCATATATATCGAAGTGTACATCGTGTGGTAACTCGAATTGCAATGAACGTGTTAAAGTATCCATAACGCCTTTTTAGTTACTTTAGACTTTTTTTTTGTATTGTTATTATAATTTTTTTGTTCTTTCAATGCATATATATATATATATATAGTATGTATACTATTAACGACGTTATGCTGAGCACGCCAAGCAGTTAAAAGTAAGAAATATTTCACTTATGTATTTTCAAGTTAAGCGACAGAACACGCACATACGATTTAATGCTTAGAAGTCTTTCAACAAAACTGAATAAACTGAACGTTAAGATCGCAAGGCACTTTATAGTCTCATGCAAATAAATACAAACCATCTGTGAGTAATTGATTTTTACTCTCTCAGATTCTCTTTTTTTTTTTTTTTTTTTTAAATGATTTCAAAAACATAAAAATGTAAAAAGTTTCGGCTCCAGATTTCATGCATGCCATAACACACACATACATCTCTCGTATTGTTTTTCTTTGCTCTTCTCTTCCATAATATTATTTTGTCTTCTCTCTTCTCTTTTTTCTCTCTCATCGACGATCTAAAATATAGTTTTTCCCCATTTCTATTCATTTAAACGTTTTAAACGCTTGACGCTCGGTTGCGCATTTCATTACCTTCACATAAAAATTTCAACTTGCCTTCTGTTTTCGAAAAAATAAATAAATATATATATATATATCTACATATATATATATAATTATATATAATACTTATTTTACCATACCCTCATTAATTTTTTATATTATATGAGCATAAAATGCTCGTTTGCACATATGCAAGTAACTAACTATAAAAAGAACATATGCAGTGTGCGTGTGCTTGTGCGTGAGAGCATGTTTGTATGCATGTGTGTGTGTGTGTGTGTGTGTTGGGTCTTCCGTTCTTTTAAAATTTCTAAAACTTCTGCTCACATTTCGTCATATATATTGCAACCAAAAACTGTCTGTTAATTTACTTACTTTCGGTATTCTTTCTCACTGCACACGAGTTATATTTACTTAAAATTACAAAATAATTGCAGAAAGAAGACGGGAACCAATTTATAAGAAGGAATTCATATTATTTTACCAAATAATGGCATCTAATGTAACCTTTAATTTTCTTCTTCTCCTTCTTTTTCTTCTTCATCTTCTTCTTCTTCTTCTCCCATTTATGATAATTACAACTGTCGCTTTTGTTTTAAGAGATTAATTACTAGACTAAGACGAATTTATGCAAATAATTTTACATAAAATTTAATGCAAATATCGGAACAGAGATTCTCGTATATGTCAGCGAAGATATACGCAATTAGTATTTAATTCTCGTTATATGTTTACGGATATTGTTTTGTTCATTGTCTTCTTCATAATAAAGTTCGGCAAAAAGTCGAATTTTGAATTCCGTAAAAAAATCGATTTTGTTATATTAAGATTATCTGAAAGTAATTTTTCAAGTAGGTACTTAAGGGGCAAATACTTACAAATACTTAAAATGCCATAAATGCCATAAAGAGAAAAAAAAAAAAAAAAAAAAAAAAACAAAAAAAAAGAAAGCAGAAATAAAAAAAAAGTAATCAACTTAAAAATAAATAAAATTATATATGTTAAAATAAAATAAAGATGATTAAAAATAAATACATTTTACGAAATTTAATTACAGGAACGATTGAATCGATCATTGACTGATTGATTGTTAATAATGATTACAATGAAATAATAATACAGAGCATGTACATGTAAAATGTACTTAATATTCTAATACATTTATTTAATTTAAAATTTCTCGAATTTAAATTTAATTTCAAATGTCAATAACACCAACTATGTCCACCTTCACATATACCCAAAAAGAAAAAATTATTCCAGTCAGCCGCTTCGTTATCATTTACACAAAAGCCACACATGTTAGAAAGAATTTTCTTTCAAAAATTTTCTGTTTAATCAAAAATCACGATATCGTGTATTTGATATTTCTCTCATTATCAATTAATTGTCACTCTGACATAAGCTTCTTTAAGTCTCACTTGTTCAACTTTAATTCTCAAAGATTATAAAATCATGAAATGATTGCTGAAATGAAAGAGCATCTACGGACTAGCGTAAGTTGGTAAGTTGGTGAAGGATGTTATAAGACAATAAAGACGATTCATTTATTATATACGATGTCAGATGGAAATTAAAGCGAATCGATCGAAACTATGGTTTCGATCCAGTTTTTGTTTATCCCCAATAGAAAGTGTAACTACTACGTGCGCTAAGTGCTAAAGGAAATTCTGACAAAATGATAAAAGCCGTAAGCATTACCTTTCCTAATTAACTTGTCCCGAATCGTGAGAGGCCAAGCCGTTCAGTAGATCAATATTCGTTATGAGTTAATTGCACCAGTTCTCCAGTTACGCTAGTCAGCACTATTTTGAAGTCTGTTTTGCAACCTTCAACTAAACTTGTAAATTGCCAAGTTCCAGGTATCCGTAAGCATTTTAACGAAAGATAACATAAATAATTTATTTTAAAATATTTCCGTAAACATTTCAACGAAAGACGAAAGAAAGAAGAAAGGAAAAAGACGAAAGACAATCAAACCGAATATTAGGGAGATGCTAGATTCAAGATGCTTTAGGATATCAATTTTTTTTTTTATTAAGCTAAAAGATGCATTGATCCCCTCTAGAATATATGGACAGTAATCATTTTAACAAGAGATAACATAAGAATCATTTTCTGACTCGATCCAAGCTTGTCTGTACGTCTGTCTTTTTTGTTCCTTTGTGTTTAACCTAAAGACCGCAATTTTGAAGATATTTTGATCAAATATGGTGCACTAACGCGTTCTTTTGTGAGTGTCGTTATTATTTTTTGAATATGTTTTTAATTTTTTAATTTTTTATCGTCATGTTGAGCTAAATTTTTTTTTTTTTTTTTTTTTGTTAAAATTCCCGATTAACTATTTTCTTCATTTATGTATATATTTTGACCCTATCTGTCATAAAACCTGGCGCCTCAAGGCTTGGGTTCGATGTAATGCGCTGTATGTTTGCTTGATTTGTATTGTTTCAAAGTCTCGATATAACACGGCTTCGATATAACTGTAAAAAAGGTTTCGAGATTATGTATATGTAGTTTCAATACGAATTAACCGTGTTATACGAGGGAAATCTGTACACACATTAAGACGGATATGATATCTTGGTGTGTATTACTATGAATATAAACGAATTTGACTGAAGCCGGGCATAACAATGCTCTGATTATTTTTCCAATAAGCGATGATTTCTTTACCGCTTGTTTACACTACGCCTTATCATATACACATATATACGGCTTTAATAAACAATACCTATAACAATACAACACATCTGTGTTCGTGAAACCATATAGGATTGTTTTTGTTGTATCGTTTGTACCGAAATTGAAATACCAATCCGCTTATCACTCAGCTTCAATTTTCTTCTACAAAAATCAACTCAATATATTTAATTATAATATGGTGTTTACTGCTCAGGGAGTCCAAAAATTTGATTTGTATTTGCCGCAACACAACCTTATTATCCTTTCCTATTTTAATTTCATTATATGTATATATGTCTATATATAATATATATATTTTAGTTTGCTTTGTTCTCTGAGCATGACTTCCTTAAAATAAATATTGTGTTTTCATCACCTTCTTGATCGTAGGGTAACTGTCGAGCTGTTTATTTACCAATCTTCAATGAAAGAAATATCGACACAAACAACATTTCTCTTCTTTAACGGAAATGTTTATTATTTGATGATTAAGGAAACACACACATATGAATGGCATGAGTTCAAAAAAAAAAAAAACTCTGTTTGTGGATTTACTTTTTCATGTTTCGGAATTAATGTTTTAACCCATATTGTAAGGAGCCCATGATGGACAATTCCTTTACCGCGAAAAATTAATTAAAATCTTTCTAACGCAGTCACTGGCACTTATCAGACATCTTCGGAGTAAGCAAACTTACCGGCTACGAGATATCTCGTACTTTACGCTACATGTATAGATTGAATCTTGACATAAAATCTCGGCATTCGCGATAAGATGCTCAAAATTTGCCTGGCAGGGGATGCAATGCTTAAGCAATTTTTGAAAAAAACGAAATAATGAACAATGAGGTAACACTCTCGCTATATATTGTTTTACAGATTTTTTCTTCATGCAGTTTAGCATTTGACATTTTTTTTTTTTTTTTTTAATGTTTAAAAGCCAACAATAAAATTAATATTTTAGACAAGTTGCATTATATCACTGATTGCTTCCTAAGGCTACCTACCTTGGTACCTTTGTGTACCTTTTTCACCTGAAGATGGCCAATATTTTCACCGATCAAGTAAATTTGATTACAATCATGGCGAAGAACGATAGAGAAAAGCCCTCGTAAAACTCTCCACGGAATTATTTATTTTTATATTACTAAATATTTAACTGAAATCTTTCCATATTCCATTTATAACAAATCGTATCACAATGTGACTCTCGGTCACATGTTAATGTTTTTATTTATAAAATTGTAAGGTAAGGTTAAGGTAACTTGCATTCGTTAAAACAAACTGATATTTCGATTCCCAAAAACGGACGGTAATGAAACATTGGCCATCTGTAGAAATAGCAATCGAGGGGTGCACAAAATGCAAGGCGCTAGCAAGGCGAAAGCTAAGTATCATCGCTGAATGAATACATTGTCAAGAAACACTATTAGTTGCTATTAGTTGCTTATTTCTAAAAGCTATCGAAACTAGTTAAAATTATCAAAAAAAAAAGGACGAGCAAAATTGATATTTAGTAGAATGTATGTATAAAATGTTTTGTTATAGCATTACGGTTAACTTTATGCGATTTCATTGTCATACAAAGTCTTTAATGATAATGATCTAAAATTAAGCCCGAGTTGATTTTTGCTTTGTTTTCCTAACAAGAATAACATTTTACATAATCGTGAGCAGTTATCGAATAAAAAGATAAACGTTGTTAAAGGTTTTTTTTTTTTTTTGTACCGAAAAGTTATTTATTTCGCGCGACAAAGTCGCAATTAGTTACTTTGCCAATCTGTTAATAAATGTTGAAGAATATGCGACTGTAGATATGCATATGAGTTATAACCGAGACAGCGAAAGGGCGACCGAAGGCCTTTCTAAGGCATAGATGTGAAAAATTCAAATTTTCTTCTCCTAGCAAGTAATGTTAAGAAACCCAAAAAAAAAAAAAAAATCTGTCCTTCAGGAAATGCCCTTCACTAACAGGTCTCATTCAAATAAATTGCGAACTAATGAACGTATGATTCAGTTTATAGCGATTTCCAAGCGTACCTGTAACTAGAGCTACAAAGAATTGAATAAAATTCTGAGTTCCCTATGCTATGCATACGATATTAGTTTTAAGAATTACGGAACAATAGAAATGATCTCGCAAAACTATATACGTATACGATAGTTTTTAAGAATTTCAAATAGGTCGGGTTTTCGGCCACAAAACGTCGCCAAAGTAATAGGCACGCGTCACTTGCTAAATCGATTGATTTAATACAAAAAAAAAAAAATGGGAGGGAAAAGTAATTAAATTGTTTGTTTGCTACAGAAAACAATTTTCATTTTCATATCCATTTAACTTTTAATTGTTCGATTAAAAAAGTTATTTAACTAAATTGTTGCTGCGAATCGCATTAAACTGTGAATTGGTTTATGAAATATTTTATTTGTTATGCAATGGCTACAAACGTCATTTTGTCGCTTAGTGTTATTAATTTTAAAAAATTATTATTAGAGAAAAATTGTTTTAAATTGTTTTGAGTAGTAGTTAGGTGTGATTCCTATTATTATTGCAGTTTTTTTTATCCTAATGAAAGAGATTCTTGGACTAGATTAGATTCTAAGCTAAGCACTACCAACCACGTAAGCTATCGATTCCATTTTAGAGCAGCTTAATGCAATAGTATATTGAATTGATATTACATTCCGTAGTTGATTTTAGGATGTCCGTTCGTCTAGCTGTTCCGAAGGCGATCCTTCTAATAAACGAATAGTCCAGACAACCACGAGGTAAACGTGCTTCGTTGTAAGAATTTGCCGACAAATTTGTTGATTGGAGAAGAAGATTTCCTAAGGATGCATTAGCGCATTGCAATTGTATTGCGAAAGCGAATTCTCGCAAATGATTTGATTTTGATTTTGTCAATATTTGTTGAATAGAATCTTGGAGCTAAACGAAGGTTAACAGAGGAATTGTGCTAATGTTTAATGTTGTATTGTAGCTTCGGTTCCACAATTTTCTCTTCAACATTCTTTCATTCTAATTCATCTTTGCAGGTCCATTTTCTTCCACATGTCCACAATTTTAGGTGCAGAAACAGCACACCTCGTCACTCAATCAATTTGCTTTTTCTATGACTAGGCTTCAAAAGCATGTTAATCTTATAAATTAAGAGTTCAAAACTCATAGAGTTCACATACTCATATATATTCATATTATGTATATACTGCACATTATGTATGTACTGCAAGCTTGTAGTAACTAACTAACGGTAATCTCTTGGTACAATATATTTTTTAAGTTAGAACGACTTTTAACATAATCTAGTTCGTGATCTACAATACTATGTAACATAATCTCTGTTAACGTTTTTTTAAACACAATTTTTCAAAAAAAAAAAACCAGGAAATCTCTGGGGCAACCTGGAGGTATTGAAAAACTTCAAGGACGAATCCTTTGTCAAGATATTGGGTTATTGTGACGGAGAGCTAGTATTGTCCCACCGGTTCAGAGTGATCATACCGCCAAGATCGGTCTAGGACGGGCAAGCTTTTGATCCCAGGGTGAAACCAAGGAAATGATACAAATGGAAAATGGAAATACCGGGGCCGAGTTTTTAAAAGGCCATACCAGCAATAGAATAAAATCACTTCATATTCCATGCAATTTCCGCATGCGCTTCTGAATGCCTCAGAGGGCAATGCAGGAGAGAGCTGGTCTGCATTTATTCCAACAGTCAAGCCGTCATAAAGGCCTTGAAAGGGAAAATGATAAGATATAAGAGGGTCTCAAAGCACCTTCGAAGATTGAATGGGTTAGGTAAGCGCAATCACGTGCACCTAATAGGGCTTTCTTCGCTTTTGGGGTGTTGAGGACAACGCATAACACATCAATTACTGAAGCTAAGAAGAATCGATCTACACTTGGTCGCAGACTTCTACACGGCTTGTAATTCCTTCAGATCACACAAGAAAAACCTGCCGATACCGACTTATGCAGATTCTGCCAAAAGACAAGTGGAATGTCCCATCATCTCCTAAGTAAATATGAAGCCATCTGCAGAATCAGATATCATGTGTTTGTCGAACCTCCGGAGTATGGTGCTCCGATCCATAGAAGGTGATGGGATTCATAAGAATCCTAAAACTGGAAGGCTTCGAGCAGGGGCGGGTGCAATAGCTTTTTTAATTGCAATAACACTAAGAAATCGATTGCAAACCTAACTTAAGTAACTTTTAGACGAAGTCATGAACTTTTGGAATTAAATTAAAAAATATTGGTATCGACGTCATACTAAGAATAATCTTTATATGCTTAATCTTAAGTAAAGCCTTATACAAAAAACAACCAACAGGTCGTTATTCTTTCCATTGTTCTTACTTTTATGACGGCTTAGTAACATATTATGGACATTTCATTTTGGCTACAACAAAATCATGACAAATAAGACCTTGAATACAATTTAATTGTTGATTGCTTATTACGCTGTCCACATTAAAATAGAGTAAGAAGTTATGACAGTAGAGGATTTTAATGACTATCTAGCTACTTACGTGTTTAAATTACTTTATATTTCGTAAAAATAAATCAAAATAATTATTTTTTTTTCCTCATAATACCGCATTTCTCACCGCATTTCTCACCGCATTTGAATGACTGTTAGTTGCTGGCGTGTATTCGAGAAATGGGAGCGTTTTCAATCAAAAACTTTCAAGATATATACATATATATATATATATATATATATATGTGTGTGTGTGTATGTGTATATGGAGAATTTTGAACTAGGAAAACATTTTACAATAACATTGTTTCTAAAAATAATCAATGAAAATAAATTGATTTACTTGCAGAACTTTATTAAATATTATCTCAGAATTCGCACATTAATTGTGTATTGTATTTAATAAAAAATATATGCATTAACGATTAGGATTGTAAGTAGCGTTACATCTACTATCTACTCAATATAGGCTCAATTATTTTTACGTTACCAGTCGATATTCAGTTCAACTATTTATGTTCTGTACCTTTAAAAATTTCAGTTCGTGCCAAAAATCATCTCTTTTAATATTTAAATGTGCAAACCACTCTCGAACAAAGCATTAAAAATAAAATAAAAAAATTGAAAAAAAAAAAAAAAATACATATATATATACATGTATAACGAAACTCTTAACTAGTAAAACAACATTTTAATGAAATTACACCTCACATCAGTGACAAAATACCGGCTGGAAACTTATCCAACAACAATCTACAACGACGGCCTCAATTGAAGCTGCTGCGAAATTGAGCCAATTTGAGCGACTGAATGCTCGTCTCATGGCAGCCATGAATGCAAGCAAAGTGGTTGACCAACATTTGGTGAGGGGCTTGCCAATCATATGTTAAGAAATTAAACTAAAAATTCATACGAAATGTATTTAAAAAGATATTTTTAAGTATACACATAAACGCACACACGCGCGCACACTCTATTGCAAATTACAAAACATATATATATGAAAAAATAAAAAGGAAAAACACACATATATAAGAAAAGCATCCACCGGTGAAGATAGCTCTTCTCCTTTTCTCCTTTTCTCCTTTTCTCCTTTTCTCCTTTTTGTATTTTTTAATTTTTTGTTTTTTTTTTTTGTAATTTTTTGCCTTTCAAAACGTAAACACATCACTTTAACTAGCAGTCAGTCTCCATGTAGGTCAGTAGTGACAAATACTGTTGGCACGAAACACGCATATGTCAAAGATAAAAAACAAGAGAGAAATTGTCTTTACCTGTATATGGTAACAGTCGTGTATACGCTTAAAGAAAGCTGAAGCTTGTAAAAAACTAAGGGAAAAAAATGCATAAAACAATTGAAAGTTTTCTGTGCCGCCTTTAAATACACCTATCGCGATATCTGGTTATGTTTTGAAGAACATTGCGAAAAGTACTTTGAAATATTTTTGATTAGTTGTTTCACTTCTCTCTCTCTCTCTCTCTCTATATATAACTATAGTGTGGCAAAATTGAGCGAACATAAACTGAACATAAACTGAATTTTAACTTAATTGTTACAAAAAGAAATAGACCGATAAATCGGTCGGATAAATATAACTAAATTTGACTTTGAGGGTACATCTGAGCATTTAAAAAAAACAATAGGTAAACTAAGATAGCGTCAGAGTGGATAAAATGAAATGTTCGGCAAACAACTACAACTAAATTAAACCTATTGCCTGAGTACTTGTTGTTCAACTTGTTGTATGAGTTTAGTTAGCGAACTCATCGAGACTCACGCATGCATACATTAACTCATTCATTTAGAGTCTCCTCTTAATTATCAAACCTGTTAACAGCTCGCGCGAAAACTTGTTTGATTGCTAAACTGTGTCAGTTTAGTTAATTGGCAGTCACACAGCACCACGCGGTAAATGAGTTTATGAATGAATATAAGAAAAACCGGTTTTCTTGAAAGAAAGAAAGAAAGAAAGAAAAAAAAAAAAACCCCACTGGACCCACAATTTTCTATTAATAATTATCGTTATCATTATTATTATCATCACGATTATTATTAATAATTTTTTTGTTTTTTTTGTTTTGCACTTCATTGCATTGTAAAGGCAAATGAACTCGTTGAGAAGAAGCACTAAAGATTAAATGGCTAATTATTACTTTAAAGCAAATTACGTTTAATTAAATTTTATATGAGAATATGTTTATATCGCAACAACATAAAACTAACACAAAACGCGGTAAACTAACAATCATTCAAAATTACAGTGATTGGGTTTTTTTTCGCTCGGCAAAAAGTAAACGCTCGGCAAACTCAGTCCATTGTCCAAACATAAAAACTTTTTTTTATTATTTTGTACTACCAGGGAATACAGGGAGACAGGAGGAGGAGGAGGAGGAGGAGGAAGACAGGGAGAAGACATTTATTTCATAAGTTCATTTTTTGAGTTATATTTTGCTGATGGGAGCAAATCCTCTAAGAATTTGGCATTTCCACTGACAAATTGTAGACTTAGCTTCGTATTATGTTCTTGTACCAGCGGCTTACGACACGCATGGCAATGGTCATGTTATAGTTCAGTCATGTATAGTTCGGTCTTTATGGATGATATTGTAAACAACGAGAGTTATTTAAGGATATTGAAGGAAAATTTGGAAGAATGACAAACAAAAACAATTTTGGTATTTTGGAAAGATTTCAATTTTACCAAGATAACGACCTCAAGTCTAGTGAAGTCCCGCTTAATTCAAATATGGCCCTCATATAACTGCTCCAAAGTGCTTCACCCTCTTCCTCAATCGCCAGCCATGGACCCCTTCAAAAATACATGCGATAAATTAGACCGGCGTGTGCAAAACAAAAAAAAAACACTCACAAGTCTCTTCCATCCAAGATCTGAAAAACAGATTACAAGACGAATGGAATAAGATCCCTGTTTCCTACACAAGAAAAATTCTACAAAGTATGTCAAAACGTTTAAAAGACGTTACTAAGCGAAAAGGATACCTCACCGAATATTTATTTATAATAAACTTCCTTATATGAAAGAAACCTAATACTGGACTGCGCGACTGGAACAATGTTTTCCTTTTTTTATATTTCAATATGTACTCCTTAGTAGTAGAAAATAGTAAAAAAAAATTTTATGTTTAAACAACGGATTAGATTTAACAATAATTTACTTTTTATCGAGCGAAAAAACCCAATATTAATGAAACTCATTATATACACGAACACACGATAGCCTGACATATCAGAATAGTAGTAGATTTTATATATTATATATATGCCGATATAATACATCGTTCCTGTAGCATATCTTACGAGTAATTCGAAGAGATTTAACATATTTCAGCTTCCTCGTAACATTTCTACCGAGTATTAACGAATCCGTTTCGTTTGATTCTTTATTTTGTTTCTTTTGTACTTACAAGAAATAAAAGTAAAAAAAACAAAAAACACAAGCAGAAAGATTATATTTGGATGTAATCGAATCTTTTATACCCACCACCATTATCCAAAAGCAATCAAAACCTGTGTGTCTGTCCGTCTGTCCGTCCGTACAATATCTGTCGTAAACATTTTCCTGGCTGCAAAAATGAAACCATTTACTTCAAATTTGAGAGAAACATTGAAACTTTTTACACACAGGTTGGCGTTACAAATAGGCCAAATCGGTGGAAGGAGACGCCCACAGCGCCACATAAACTGAGAACACCTCGGGTTTTCAAAAGGAATAATAAATTGCTTTTTGCTCCTTTACTGACGAATTGTAGCAAATACATGTACACAAGTTTGAACGCATATTCTATGGGCGACGCTTTAACATTTATGTACAAAAATAGAAAAAAATTGACCACGCCTACCCAGTCTTATAGTGTACCAAATTTTGATATTTGTTTCAAGAGGCGGAAATAAGCTTCAAAATTCCCATAAAATATGCAAATCCTTGGTCAGTTTCAAATTTGGAATTCACCAAAACATGTCCGTCTGTTCATCTGCCCGGCTGTGTGTGCGTGCGCAATTGTGTAGTATTTGTGATAAACTTTCTTCTGTTAGCAAAAATGAAGGCATCGCTTACGAATTTGCAAAAGAGTTGGGAAATGACTTAAACTTTTCGAAGGATGGACGTGTCGAAGGACACTCCTACGCTCCTATACGGCAAAAAACTTTTGTTTTGCCAATAGAAAAAATCAGCCACACCCACTCCATATTATACAGCATGAAAATTTAGTTCTTTTACTTTTTTTCTCTTTTTTAGGATAACGGTAATGGGCATAAAAGATTAGATCGGATGCAATTTTTTTGCTTGCTCTTCACTTACCAAGCAGAGGTGTTATGAGTTTACATAGTATTGAAAAGCGTGTCGCTCAACAGATTTGGTCCATTCTAATTATTACCATTCTTGCAAGAACTTCCAATGCTTCTTCTTTTTTACGATCAGGAACACGTTTATCACAGCAATTAACAAATAGACAGGCAGACGGACTGACAAAAATGTCTAGAACGATTCAGAATTCGATAATCTCTGCAGCTTCTTCCTGGGCGCCGTAAAAGTTTTGATAGACAAAACAATGAAATTTCACTACGAGGTAATGTTAAGTAGACCGGGAAAATTTCTTTCTAATACAGGCACTGCACGACCAGCCATATATATATATATATTTTTATCGCTATATCTATTGTAAAAAAGTAAATTTTTTTTATCTTTGAACAGATTTCAGATTATGGTGTACTGTGCGCGTGTCCTTCGACCAAATTGCTTTAGTTTCAATACAAACCAGGACAGTGTTTACCACAGACATTACGCACGCAAACAGATAGACAGACGGGCGTACTGAAATTGATTTAGAATTTTAATTTGATTTGATTTGATTTGATTTGATCACGACTATATATATATATATATATATATATATATGTATGTATGTATGTATATTTTATGGGGTCTTTACTAATTATAATTGTATACTAATTATAATTGTTAATTATAAAAAAAATTAGATTTAAGTGCGCTTGTGTTGTCGTTCTCAATACTCAATTCGAATCAATTAAATTTAATTATATTTAATACGACTTAATGTCTTATTCAGAACGATTTGTTGAAAAGTCATCTAAACAAAGCATTTAGCGCATTTTTGCAAATATAAAGCAATAAATATGAAGTTAAGAAATGTTAGAAAAAGTCTTAAGTTTTTTGCAGACCTATTGGTCTTAACAATAGCTAAAGCATTGACTAGCAAACAATTGCGTATTTTTACTGTGTTTATAAAAAAAAAAGCATTTTCGATGATGGTTGACTATGCATTTCTTATCACACAGATAGAATTGCATTCACCGTATGTTTGGATTTGAAAAATTAAAGTTTATCGTACAAGCCGAACAAGTCGATGTACAAGTATAAACTATTTTATAACGAATTATGAGATTTGCTTATATAATTAAGAATGAATTGAAAATTTTTAAGAAGAAAAAAAACAAAAAATAATATCCTATCAAGTGTGTGTTTGCTACAGAGAAAGTTGGCAAACCGTCTTAATTGCGATTTGAGGCATAATCCAGATTATCATAAACATGGCTATGGGGGGAGCGGCAAGACATTTAATTAATCTTAATTCGATTTCAGTTTACAAAGATTCCTTACAATATATTGTTGTTGTATATCGATTGCAATATTGCGAACTTTATATGTTCATCCGCGCGAGATTTGCTATCCACATCAATAAATGTTGTCGTGGTCAGAATTTGACAATAAGGCACATGGTAGATAACACAGCTCATGCTTAGTACTTGCTATAGCAATTACCTTAGTTTTGATCACTGGATTATACGATCGAAATGCTGAATGATGCATTGTTCGAATTCAAGCTCCTAAAAGTCCCCGGGAACGTGAGAAGAACATTTGAGCATCATTTGAGCCAAGGATAGACATATTGTGCCGTTGAAAGCAACGAGTAGCCACACGCTTTTTAAGCGCTTCAGACTTGGAAAGAATTGCTCGTCTTCCATATTTTTATCAATCGTCGCAGACTTCAATGAGTAATAATCCATACTACACTATGTGAAATAGATTGGTTCCAATCAAGTCGAAAGATTATTTTGTTACATTAAATTGACACCGTTCGAGTCGCTCTCATTTTCATATCCGTTCAATGAACGTTCATCCCAACACTTCCAACACGATGATTATTTGTCGACTTCTGAAAACTGAAGCTTGACATATACAATCTCAGTGGAAGGTTAGAAAACACACTTGAAAATGGCGGTGATATCTTAACGAGAATATTCGAGAGAGTCGTGCTGATGCTGCCGCATTGATAGCGAACGGATATCATTTGAGATTGCATGTAAACGATTATCGTTTGTCATTTTATTGTCCCCACTGTTTTTTTGGTAAAAAATTCATTGATTGATTAATTGATGTTCGTGCTCATTTTCAGACAAACTTACCGCTCCTCTAAACTTAATCGACCAAATTGATCTGAGTTGATGTTAAAATCTATCTCTCTCTCTCTCTCTCTCTCTATATATATATTAATTCTCAGTGCATTCTTGCAGATATTCTTTAATTCTTGATAAATTCTTACATCTATCTCTATAATTGAATGGCCATTCATTCTGTGTGCCCCGTTTCATTTTCTTAATTGTTTCTTTTATCCTATTGTGTTGCATCGTTTTTCCGTATTTTAAGGTTTAACAATTCAGATCAAAAGACCCCTTACTGACGAAGTCTTTCAAATATGCTTCAAGGATTGTTTTTATCAAACGTTGAAGACAATAAAGTGATCAGCCGACAAATCATCACCAGATGTGTCATGTTGTCATATTCTATTGTGTCTTTCAGTGCGTCGTACGTGATTTTGCGCATTTTGCTTTGCTCTTTTCAACGATTTTCGATTTATTCTGAAAAAAAAAAAAACAAAAATGAATCTATTCTTCAAAATGCTATAGAAAGGCGTATTTCTTAGAAAATTCTCAACGTGGGCTTAATTACGGTCTGTCTCACAATAGTAAATTTAATACTTTCTATGATCTCTCAGAACTGTAGTGTCATTCAGATAAAGCATATATAAAATGTTATTTGTTAGTCAGTAACCGACCCTATCTAATGGCGTCCATACATGTAAACACGTAAATTATCATTTATCACGTTAATGTAAAAAATCTCTACGACTCGTTACGCTAATAATAGCTTACTCTAGTCACTATTACGATGAATATATATATTAGAATATATATGACGTATTAAACTCAAGCATAACAACATAAGCAACATGTTTGAGTTGCTGTGTTCGGTGTTTTGGTACTTTATTTAAACACATTTTGCAACACTCGACAAAGCCGTAAGCAAAATTTTTGAAATTTTTCAACCGGAAAAATGTTTTTTTTTTTTCTTTTTTTTTTTTTTTTAAATTATCTTTAGGTCAAAAGTGAGCAGACGAATTTCGAGCAGAACACCAACAAAGGTGAGGCAATGACTCACATTTAATGAGTTCTTTGTCTTCAGAGTAGGCGAAAAAGAAAAATAAGGAAGAGAAGCAAAAGCAATATAACCAAAAAAAAGGTCGTAAAATGTTGCACTTGTTTCGATTCAAAATTATAAATAATTTAGATAGGCGTCAGTCAATGATGGCTATTAATGCTTCCTTTGGTGATTTAAGTGTTTAATGCTTTTAATGGGACATTTTCTCTGTTTCATTTCCCATTTTATCTTCGACTTTATGAGCTCCTTTGGTATAATTTGTCTAAGAGCGAAGATAGTCAATATCTTTAAGGTAAAAGCAGAACTTTTTAGATAATTAGTAAAGCAATTAGTACTTGTACATATTATATGTATGTATGTATGTGAGGATATGATTTTATTCTAAAGTCGATAAAATATTTCGTGGTTTTATGTTCAAGCGCATTTGTTATTAACCTCATATTTTGATGGCCTTTTAAAACGAAGGAAAATTTGTTAAGAAAGCGTAGATTAAGCGATTATTAGTTGAAATGGAAATGAATTAAAAATATCTAATGTACACTAAATGTACCGCAAGTTCATCCTTATTGTTCAATATCACACCCCCTGCATAAAAGCAGAACCCATATCATCAGTTACATATGTATATGTGTATTTTATTTTATGTGGCAATTTCATGTCTCCATATACTTGAAAACATAAAAATACTTCTGTCCATGTTCTTAGGTATCAGTTTACGTTTATTTACTTATTTACTTACACATGAAACTCAGCTTAAATAATTGAACAACCGAATCCAATTGACTGCTAGAAGTAAATCTTATACTTATTATTATTGAAAAGTAACACAAGGTATATAAGGAGAAGTAAAGAAAACAAAATAACTCATAACAATTCATGTGTAAATAAATCGGAAAGAAACACATCCACAGTCGTTGATCGTTTGATGAGCAAAGACAGGACTTTCCTCATTCTCCTTTTCATAATATTTCGGTCTGAATATGCATTCGAGTCCACAATTATACATTACCAAGCCATCCAGGCATTAAAGTTTTTTTTTTTGTTTGTTTGTTTAACCAGCTACTCACTTGTAAGCGCGACGGTGGGCAAGAAAGATCGTAGATAGAGTGGAAAATATTGGAAATGCCGGCCTTGTCCTGTAAGGGACGATTTTGTTTGTTTTGTTTGCAAAAAAAAACTCCTATAACCGAAAGTCTTAATATTATGAACCTTGAGTTTAAAATTTTTAGATACCGTTTGGTTTCATATTTATTTCATAACTGTGAGTAATGAACTCATTTAATAAATTAATTAGTAATCGTTATATAAGAAAATAATTTCTCTTTAAAAGGTCTCTGTCTAGATAGTAGCATCCTGAGAGGCTTTCCTTGTCTACCTATAACAATAAAAAATCAACATTAATTTCAAAAGTTTAAAGCTCGAACTACTATATTTCGCATGCTATCTGCCAATTTTATAGTAGTATAATATTCGGGTATTACGGCCGCTCCATAATCATAAAGTAAACCATTTTCTTTTTGCCCAAAGGGTCCATGATTTTAGATCAAATTTCATATTCTGGAGTATTATACTATAGTAGCAGGAAATGTTTCTAAGGTTTTTAAGTCAAAAGCAACAAACGCAAGCCAATAAATATCAAGAAGAAATGCGTTTTGACTTAAGATGTGTCTGTGATATTGCTCAGAGTACGACTGTTAGGCCCTTTGAAAATCTTGCTGAGAGTTTTAAAGAAGATATGCTTATGACCCTTTCTCCCTAAACAGGGTAAACACATCAATATATGTCTTAAATATGATATTAAACAAGTGAAAACATTATAGTAGGGAATGGCTGCCCATTAAGTACCCTATACCACTTAGCTTAATACACTCATCGATATAAATTATAAATTAGAATTTATAACAAATATTGATCTGGTATTCATCGATTATTTGACACATTAGCGGAAATAGGGACGTTAACATGCCCGTAATTAATGGAAAGTCGACACTAACAATTTATAGGAGATAGTCGTCTAAAGTGATAAAAAAAAGTGACTCGTTAGCTCCCATTAACTATTAGCCCCGAAGGCGGATATAATTTTCTTATGTCTTTTTATCTAATGACATCGTAAATACTTCTTAGTCGAAGTGCTGTTGGACGCCAACGATCACTGAACAAACTCAAGCAAATATTTCAAATTTTTCATTCAAAGATATTCAAGATTCATCTCGATGCAACCGAACCGAATGTAGCTCTGAATAGGATCCGCTTCTTCTAAATTATATTAAAATTCTCATCATTTCAGTGTTCAATATATATTTTATTTTTTTTTTTCATGTTTTATTTTCATCTTTTTTAATATTTTTAACAAATTAATATAATTTCGGATTTTATATACATATATAATATAATATATTTATTATAAAATTTATTTTATTATTCATTATCATTTACGCTGCAATATTCTTAATTTATGTGATCATTTACTAGTACTAATAGGATGAGGAGTTGTAAAATTCGATGCAAAGGTAACATCTAGAATCTTTAATGAAGTGAAGCTTTTGTGTTTCATTACAAACACACAAAATAAAATATTGATTTTGCTTAGTAATTAATTGCTCAAAAATTTTTAAAAAAATATATCAAAATCGAATGAAAACGTTTATAATTATATATTGATTATCATATTTAGTGAAGTTCTCCTCTACGATTATCCATTTGTTACGATTCGATGCAATGAACTCAGTGCTAATGTTTCTTATACTTATTTCTAATAAACCAGAGATTGATTTTATTTCAAAACTTACAAAATCAAATTTTTTAAATTCCGATCTCAGTATTAGTAAATGAATTAAAGTTTTTCCAATTTTTTCAACTCACATCAGTTTTGAAAAGTATATTAATGTCGCATTATCGAGCGTAAGCCGATGGGACAAACCTATTAGAGATTCAGTTGTTGTTTGTTAAAGATGTGCGTGTGAGACTGTGCGGTATTTTTTTGCTATGCCATAACAAGAGGTAGAAATCTTTCAAAGATTGTACTGGCCCGTATCAGCAGCATGCACGCATGGTCGCCATCCATGGCGGCTATGCACGCACATTTCTTCCATCACTTCCCTCTCTGGGCAGTACCGTTAGGTATTGTTTCGCGGAGAGTGGTTACACCCAAAGTTTAACTAGGACATGGGTAGGTAGAGTCTTAAAAGTGGTCGCGATTGGGCTGCAACCATGCTCACAGAATGAGAAAACCTACGATATTCGCCATATATATAGCAATTATTCATCTCGAACTCGGCTAAAACTTGCTTCACTGAGAAACGAACGAAAGGTCGTAAGTTTATTTATTTTTTTTTTTTGTTTTAATTATTTATTTAACAACTGATACAAATATTTCTTTGTCAGGCCCATCTCGAAACAAAATATTTGCAAACGGAAATGTATTGACGGCAACAGGTGGATGTCAATGATCCACCTTCAGGCGAGTACAACGTTTTACATCGTACTTGTTATTGAATACGCAGATAGATATACCGTTGATATCTAAACTCTTTTCACAATGAGCATAAGTTTTTTTTTTATGTTAAAATAGTTTGTCTTGTTTCTCTCCCTTTAAAATACCTTTCATCCTTTTTCCATCTCTAGCAATGTTCATTTTAAAATATATACTTCAATAAAATTATGGGTTGCAAGGAGAGTATAAAAAGCTATCTCCAAAAATATCCTTTACTTTCGGTTGATAAGCATCATTGAGATGAGAATGAAGGTTCGCCTTCACAAATTTACCTTCCGAAATTTCTTTTTTACCTCAGAAACAATTTACTATTAAAAACAGAATATTCGTAAAATCTATTCAGCCGTTAAGAATAGAATTAATGAAACACACACACAAATTAATATAGTCTGCGTATGTGTGCAATGCTGAGAACGACTTGAGACGGGCCCACCTTTTATTACATCGATCGATTCGGAATCACTTTCTGTATCGATTTAAGCTTGTTTGTCCATCGGTCTGCTTCTTTACTTGTCTTCAGCCGACAAGCCGTAATTTTGTAGATATTTTAATGAAACGCTATTGACGATGGTTCGTATTGGACCAATTTTTCGACCATAACTGTTGGGTGATGTGGGGCATTTAATAGTTGGTCGTGTCCTACAACAACAAGAATTCCTAGTATGAAGTCTTTAATTTATACTTATATCTTATATTATTTTCTTTGGCTAAATAATCAAGGTTTGAATACTTGAATGACCGGCACATAAACGTTACCTTGTGAATCTCTATTAAGATCATTAAGCAAAGACAAAATATAATTATATGTATATAATTGATTAATTAATTGGCAAATAGATAAGAATTAAAGTGTGAGATGTATTTGCATTTCTTCTATCACTTATTATTCATTGATAAAATTTATTGTAATTAAAAAAATAAAATAAAAAAAAAAAAATAAAAAAAAAAAAATAAAAAATTGTTTATTAAAGTATATCTACTTAAACTATATAGAGTAATAAATAAAATTTAGTTTCATTTGCTATTTGGGAATTTTTTTTCTTGACCAAATCAAATAATTGCTCCTCCAAAGTAATCGATTATTTGAAAGAGAAGATAATTTTTATCAGAAAAAAAGTTTTTTCATTTTGAAATCCATTACTAATTTGCCAATCAGAAAAAAATTTCACAGCGAATCTGATCTCTGAGTGCATTATACAAATAAATATTGTGATCATTACATCTTATGCATACATATAAGTTAAGGGAAATTCTATTAAATTTTCTTTTCGGTCAACTTGGCGATCAAGTTGATTTATTTATTTGGTTTATTTAATTAATACATAACTTCCCAATATTACAGACTGTAAGAACAGAAATTTATCTACATTTACCTATATAAACTATGTTCCCGTACAATATAGTCAATAAGAATAATTGATATGATTAATGAAATTACAGATACTTTACTTTTAAGAAACAATTTCAATTAAAAACAAGTAAGAACGTTATATTCGGGTAAGGCCGACTATTAGATACCCTACACCACTTCGACTAATACAGTTAGTCATTCGTTTTGTTAATAATACACAAAAAGTTCACGAAAGTCCACACATTGGAAGAATCCTTATATGCGATGATATCCTACATGTTCAGACCTACGTAGTCCAAATACTGTAAAGTTAATTTCTATGTCAATTTACGATTATGAACAAATTCTCACCATGGAATATTAAAAATTATATCTTTTTACTATGTAACGATTCAGTTTTCCTAGGAACGGTTATATGAGACGATGTTCACAAAAATTCCCAAAGCCGAAGCAAACTTTTCGTACCCAGTTTGGATGTCCAAATACTATGCGAGTACACAGCGAGTTTTGTCGAGAAATTTTTCAAATTGAAATTTTTTTCCATATAATGACTTTTTAAAATGGATCGTTATTATCAGCAGAATTCGCGCTTGGGTCAAAGCATGTCAGTGTACCAAATTCCATGAAAGTATCTCAAAAGTTGCGACCTGTAGCTTGAACACAAATTTACAGAGACCGACGAGAGACGGACACACAGGCTTACATCAGATTCTGAGTCGATCTTATCGATATAATCAACCGGGGGGACTATCTTAAGCATTTCTGCGTGTTACATACGTCCGCACAAACTTAATACACTCTGCACCGCATGTGCTGTAGGGTATAATGAGCCGCGTAGTCAAGTACTTGAACCAGAAATTTTTTTTTAATTAAACTTTATTTAAATTAACTTATAATTATAGCGTAAATTTTAATAGATAATAATATTATTACGCATAATAGTCAGAGATTTAGTGAGCTAAAGTAGTGTTAAAACCTGAAACCTTTTTGGAGAGTAAATACAGCTAAAGTGAAACCTTTTATGTACATACATATATAGTTTTTCTTGATTTATTTATTTAAATATTTTATATCTTATTTTTACATTTTTTGTTTTTTTGTGTAGCGTGAAGAGTGAATTCTGAACGAAATATTGCATATTGCGGAGTATTTATTGGCAACCATAGGAAATACATGCAATTGTTACTCAGGGCATGTCCTCCATATGTGTGGGTCAGTTGTTGGCGGTGATAAGAAAGAAGAGTATTATTGCGTGAAGATGAATTTTAAACGTCCTAAATTATAGCGCTGACCATATCGTCAAACTCATCTCTCAAAATAAAAATTCTTTCCTATGAAATCTTCCGTAAAAGTAATGATTAATTGCTTTTCACTCTTTGGTAAAGAAGTGCGAAGTAGTAAAGATAATGTATTGACTTGAAACGGAAATGGAGCGGGAAATATTTCTTTCATGCCAGGTAGTCTTTCAGATTAAACTCAAGTGCATGCTCAAGGACGTGAACCTGAAACAATAACTATGCGGAAATGCAGTTACAAATATTTGTATTTGCATTTATCCTAAAATTAAGTTGACAAAACCCCGCCCTCCATTAGTCTAACTGCGAAAGCGCAAATATTCGCTTTGCCAGTAATGAATTAACTGACGAGGAAAGCTTTTATCCCCTTAAAGATAAATATTTTGTTATCACTGAGATATAGATCGATATCGCTTTTTAACATAGGTAGGCGTTTATAAGTATGGTCAAGCGTAATCATTTTCATAAATGTAAATTAATTAAATTATGTTTAAAAAATAAATTTCATTCAATTTCATTGTTGTCATTATATAAACAAAGAATTCGAACTTGAAAAAGTGCAGCAACGTTAAGACATTTCAAAGGCTGTGAATAATATATAAAATAATAATCATTTACACCTTGAATTCTTTATTATTTACTTTACGTATGAGAAAATGTGTGTCGCCTCTGATATTTAAATTAAATTAAGCAAAGGCTGTTTTATGTAAAAGCATCTAAGAAGACTGCATCAGTTTTACTAAAGTTTACATAATATTTAAAAATTTGAAGAGAGATAGAAATCCTTATCAAGAAAATTAAAAGCAAATTATTTTTCTTAAAATGCTTGTCAGTCTTGATTGAAATTGAAATAATTAAGTAAAAGTTTTGAAAATTAAATATAAAACAAAAAAATTTTTGTACATTTTCCTTGCTTTTTATTATTATTGCTATATACATACTATTTACAATATGTTTAATGACTCGAATTCGCTCATGCTTTGTTTGTTTTGTACATCAGATAATCAAACCGTAACGATATCTGTTAAATCTCTCAAATTACTTATTTCGTAAGAGTTACTATAACCAACAGTGTCAGTGTAATTTTTTGTAATATTTAAAATTGCAGAATCAGTCATACCATCCCTCTTATCGGTTAATAAAGCCACGGCCGCTGTTGTTACATCATATAGCGGAGACGCAGTCATCTCATTACATTTCTGTTGCTGATCTTCGTTGACTACGATTTGTTTGTCTCGATAATTTGATTTTTCAATATTTTCAGATAGTTTTAAATCATGTTTCTCCCAAGAACTAATCGAATTGGCAGCTGAAGGATGTACGGCACTCAGAGCAGGATAAACAAATTTCATGCCGAAAGTAAAATGCTTGTGCTGAGGTTGTTGATTACGATTATGAATTGCCTCATCGTAAGTAGGCAAACCTGTGGCTATGGTGTAACATGGTGGCGGTAATGACGATCGTGAAGATTCCATTTGATAAAAAGCCGCTTCGACATCGGTTGCACTATCGCATGGTACCAAATGACCAGTTGTGTAGACACCATGATTCAAACGGGAGCGTATATCTTTATCTGTAAGATCAGATGGAAATTACGAGTAAATAAACAAAAATGATTTTTTTTTCAAAATTGATATAAAGAAATCTTTTCAATCTTGCCTACCCTTAGCTCGTTTACGATATTTGGATTTTCTATATAAATAACTGTAGAAAATGTTGGCACAACAATTTTGTAGAATATTTTTCATTGAATTGCGTAGAAATGTTTTAAAACCAAACACAAACACTAATGTAACCTTTGCTCAAATTATTAAAATGTGTCTTTAATCGACGATTAACTTGTAACGTAACAAAACTTCTGGAGTTAACTTGTAATATCCAAAGGATGATTTCCAAAAATTGTCAAACTAATGTTATTTCGAATTTATTTGAAATTTAAAAATTATTTGAATAATAAAAAATTTTGGCTTGAGGTTAAGAAGAATCCCCATTAATACAGAATAATATGCTTTCTCTTAGATGCAGACAATTTTTAGGTGGAGCGGATTTCAGTTTTGATAACTTATTGAATGATTGAAATTCGCGATCCTGCACATCGGTACAGGAGTTTATATGAGACGTCAAGAGAGCATGCGCTACATGACATACACTCTTCACTAGGAAACGCGAATTAAAATTCTTGAAATAGAACGGATTTCACGATTTAAGTTACACACGACAAGATATCGTGTGCTTTCAATAAAATCAATACACCCATGTTGACGACTTCATCAGCATAAGCAAAACATATAGTTGAAAATTATATAAATTTCAAAAATTATGTCAAAGAGATCAGTAGAAAAGCGGATAAAAAGTATCCGGCCTAATAAATTTCCTTGTTTTATCCTCCCGTTGGCCGAGTGTAATGTTCTTTATCGGGTCTCTTCATATCTTCAACATAGAAAACGCACACCAGTGGGAACAAAATTACAAAATTTCATGATGGTCTTTCATAGGGTCTTTGTGACACTTTCATTAAGGCCTATAATACAATTTTCGATACGGGATACAGCCAATTAACTTAAGGCGCCCCTCTACCATAAACTTTACTATTTTCTAACAAGCAATTATGTCGATCTGACGTCTGTTTTCAATTCGTATGCATATACCTCCACATTCAGTTGACTGTGAATGTGTGTGTGTGTGTGTGTGTGTGTATCTATATCAGAATGTATCAACGTTAGTTTTGTAAATTCTATATTTTTAATTTTCATTTTTATACCTGTACTGTAACTAAGCTAATAATGTTTCCTAGCAGGATTTCTATGAGCAAATAAATCCTTAACTTAACACATCAGGTTGGATTAAAAATGGGTTTTTCTTTTTATTTTAGCTGTGTTTAGTTTTAGGCGAACATAGAATATTTCTCTTAAAACACAAGTAAGAAAATTATATTCGCCTGTGACCGAATCGTTTATGCCCACCACCTTCACCTTAATAAGGACTAAACTAAAAGACAAAATATGTAAACTTCTAATTTTTTTTCTAATTTTTTACATTTTTCTTCCAATTTTTCTTGCTAATGATTGCAATTATTTTTTGGCAATTTTGAAATGATGGATTTTTTTTTTTTTCTTTTGATAAAAACGAAATGTTATTCTCTTTCGTTGTGTTTCATTTGTATCCTCCACGTCATCGTTTCATTTTGATATGAGTAACTTGTGTAGTTAATTGTTTAATTTATTTCAAAATAAAATCAAGTTGCACTCAACAATAACTAATACCCTGCTCTAGTTGTGCTACAGGTTCTGTTAAGCGTGTGCGGATGTATATAACATCCACAAAGATTTAAAATAAACCTAACGTTTATTATACCGATTAGTAGAGTGGTTCCTAAGAATCTGTCTTAAACCCTTCTGGGTGATATATACATCCGCACAAACTCATGTGCAATTTTATCCCCCCCGCCCCCCCTCCTACACCAAAAGAATTCATTCATTTAATGCCCGTGCCTTTCGTTACTGAAGAGATTCATAATTGGAATAAACAAGCAAGCAAGGAAAGCATATCTTTATACACATTTTTACCATATGATATTTTCTTTAGTATGTAGTTTATTAAAAATTTCGATATTTTTCTATTGTGGATATCTTGGGTAAAGAAACCGTTACATCCTTTTTCGTAAGTTAATTCTAAAACCTGGAATTGATGGTAGTGGATAAGTAGTGTTGTTATCGCACTCTATACAGTGTTCGCGATGCAAATGCAATTCTGCACACAATTCAATCGATTTTATATAGAATCAATTCGATATAACTTCAACTTCATCTCTGTGCACTTATTTTTCACGTTTTCTCTTCACGATTAAAAAGCAATCATGACGATAGTAAATAAAAAACATGTGTTACGAAGGAAAAAAAGGAAATTAACGAAAGAAGGCAAGCGAGAGGAGGAGGAGAAGGTGGAAAATTTGCTTTAATAAAGAACTGTTTAGGTAAAAATTAAAAACAATAAGTGTTTATAACAGTAACTTATTTAGTAAATTATGCTTTTTTTTTTATTAAAAACTTTGAATTCTTTTTTAACCTTACTTTGACTCGTTGTGGCTTTGAAATTCAAAAAATAACACATGTGAAGCGAATTTTGTAATGCTAATTCCACATGAATATTATATCGTGCCTACCGAATTCTTTAACCGATATACCAACTTTGAAATTCTCATCAAAATTTTCGGAAGCTTGAATAAATAAACAAGCGCAACACTTAAGAGACGCATGAAACGTAGTTGAGTATATATATATATATATATATTGAAAGGTGTGTACGAAAAAATAAATTGGTTGCTTCATAAAACGGACCTGACGCGATCAATTTCTCCGAACTTTAAGATATAGACAATTTAGATATAAAGTTGAGTTTTACGAAAAAAAAAAAAAAAAAACAGAACAAATTTATTTACATATCTAACACAGGTAATCTTGGATGCATATGTATTAGTTGCCTTGAATGCAATTACCTGAAAACATTCTTGAGATGTTTTTTTTTTTTAGAACGCATAACATTTGTGTTTGGCTTGCTGTCACATAACTATTGTTATTATTTTTTAGTAGATGCCAATAAAAATGCAAGAAAACGTGAAACAACTTAAAATATTATATATAAACAACATTGCTAATGCTTAATACAATTCGTTGTCATAAAATATGAAAGATTTTAACTCTTATATACTATTAGCAAAGATCCAAGGCGTGGGTATATGTTGGCAGAACATGTCATAATGCATTCATTTTTCAAATCCTTATTTTGTGCGCAATTTCCATTGCAAAATAGTAAACGCTAGCCCAAGTAGCCATACAAAGGCATTACCTTTATATAAGGAACGGATTACACTCGATCTAAATTTTCCGCATTCATTTTGCATGTAGGCCAGAATACTACTTCTTACTGTCTTTTGTTGAAAAATATTAAAAATACGAAATATTCTTTAGATAGTAATTTTTTGAAAATAAAGCCAGCTATGGGGATTAGTTTTAAAAATGGTTCGATATCTTATTCAATTCATTAGCTTTCGCCTTTTAGTCAAATCCAAATTTCTTTACAATATTTTGAAAATTGCGACCTGTAGAGTGAACGCAATAATACATGACAGGATAGCACCGACAGACAGACAAACAGCTATACTTAAATCGATTGGCATAATAACAGATGGATTAACTTCCATATCCTTCTGTGTTTTGCATATATCCATATAAACTAAACCTACTCTTACCACGAGTCGCGTAGAAATGCAATCTAAGCAATCAGTGACGGATATTGAAAATTTGAACATTAAAAAATTTGTAAAAGCAAATCATTTCGTGAGAGAAGAAACATTTTACGCAATGTTTTGCCGAGTAGACAGACGTCAATAATATTATGATTAGAAATTTATTATCACATTTTTCTAAATCAATCTCGTTGTCCCTTTCCTTCACACCTTAACATTTATTGTATAATTTCATCAAACATACTTACTGCATTTTTTCCATTCGCGAAATTTCCGATAAAAATAACAACTAAATAATATAAACACAACTGATAGTATCACTAACGATGTGACGATACCGATCCATAAATAATTAACTAATGTGTTCATGTCCGTGCCAAAAAAAAATCTTTCGAAGCCATTCATGGCAGACTGCTTGAGTGCAGCCATATCTAGGACAGCGGTTTTTGAAATCTGTTCGCCAGTAATTGTATGACCATAAGAATCCACTAAAGCTGGCGTATGCTGTTTCATGCCGATAGTATCGTACGCAGTATTGCCCACTTGTTCGAGTAGACGTTTAAAATTCATCATATTATCGATATGTTGGTTATCGCGATGATTCGGTATCACGAAAGAGATCTCGGGATGATCTTTTTGCAACTGATTCATCCAAATGTCCATCTTATTTGGCAATACGGAGACCGTATCCAAAAAAGTGGCGGGCGGTGTATTACTAGCGGTGGGTATAGTAAGCTCTAGGTAATCCTTCGTAGTACTTGAGGGTGACATTTCTTAAATTTTATTTTAAAAATATTTGGTATAATTTGCAGAACTTTCGTTTTTACGAACGAATTTTCTTCAATTCTCTTTTTAATTCAGTAAAAATTTTTTTTCAAAGCAAAACTTTTCTCTTCTTATTATTTTTTTTTTTTTTTTTTTTTTTTTTTTTTTTTTTTTTTTTTTTTTTTTTTTTTTTTTTTTTTTTTTTTTTTTTTTTTTTTTTTATTTTTTTTATAAATTTCACATAATCATCTTCATATTATATATACATTTAGTTTTCCATAAAGTTCTTGTTAATTTTATTCTTAACTAACCGCCACTACAACCAATCAAACCAATCAGTTGCACTTTAGAATTGGAACTGTTTGAACTGTTTTTATTTTAATAACAGTCATGTTTTGATAAATGCCATGTAAAGCAAACACGTTGCCATAATAATGCCTTTCCATATATAAAATATCATGTTTTGATTCTTTTTTTTTCTCTCTAACAACGATTTCGAGCAGAAATTCTCACTCGTACTCGGTTTACTCTCTCATTTTCTACATTCATTGTGTTTAATTCACAAGTTAAAGGACATGCCGTGGCTTCAGAGCGACAAGACAAAAATGCAATCGGAGTTTTTCTTTTTCACACAGCACAGCTGTGGAAGGAAGTCTTTCGTGGTAGTTTTTATTTATATTTTTTTTTTTTTTTTTTTTTTTCAATAATTCGTAAAGAGTAAAACACAATTCATGCTTACACGCATTGTACACTCAAATGCGAAAATATATGAGAGAATGGTGCAGTTGGATTTACACCGAAGAGAACGTATAAATTGCATGCAACATTGCAACGATGCGTATAGGTGACAAACGTTCATCTTTGATATTTTCTGTTTTTGCTCTGACAAGCATAAAAGCTATGCTTAGGTGTGTGTTATTAAAAATCGTTACGCTTTAGTCGATCTTAAAAGTATTGTAAGAAAAGTAAGAAAAATTCAACTTTTCTCAAGATAAACAAATTATGAAACAATATGAAATCCCCTCTCTTTGATCTTTCTATATAGGAAAGATATAATCATATAAAGAATTTCTCAAGCATTATATAATTTTGCATAACGCAAATCCATTGCATGCATTGCATCCATGATAGGAACTATGCTATATATGTCAAATGAAACATATTGAAAATCGGGAAGATGCATATGTATATTTAGTTCATCTGTCTGTCATTCCAAATTATCTACGTAAACTACCCAATGAAAGTCGTAAAGCTAGACGAAATAAATCTACGAGTTCAAGGGGTTTCTCGATAAATACATTAAAATACTAAAAGACAGCACACAAGCAAGACATGTACATAGCCAACTATATGTATATTTATATAGAAATGTACTTACACATACTTACATATACAAAGGAGTAAATGGTGGGTACTGAAAAATCGGACAAAGCCGAACGTCGAATTAACTCTTTTCTTCTTTCAACTTGAGAGAGTTTTAGAACTTAAAATGAAATTTGTTTGTTACTCTCCTTAATAACACTCTCTTAAGTAATATATATATATATATATGTTTACATGAAAGAGACAAGAGATTATTTTGGAGAAATTTTCATTACTAAATACTGCCCACAAACCACAAGTGTGCTTCTTTAATCATTATATATGTGTGTCATTTTTTAATGCTCTACTTACTGTGCATAAATAAAATGTCGGAGCAAAAATATTTTCCGAATTCCGATTTCACTTCGATATTGACTTAGGACCGTAAGGGATCCCAATGTTGAAAATTCGCAAAATTGTGTTTATGACATCGCCATAATAAAAGTAACATTAAAGCTAATTCCGATAAAAATAGTCATTCATTTTGAAATAAAGTGTTGCAAGCATCGTTCAAATCACTTTTTTATACGAAATCTTTTCGCTTTTCTCAAATTCAAATACTTTCAGTATCTTTCATTCCTTGCAAGATTTTGCAGAAGTCACGTCATATATCATATAACAAATTAAAAATGACAAGGTACGACTCCACACATTGCCAAGATAATTGCCATCACGCTTAGTCGAAAGCCTACAATTTCGTTTACTGTTCTTACCGATATTAACTTTGGGGAACGGAGATTTATTCACGGTGTCGCGTGTATTGTTTGTAACGCTTTGCATCAAAAATTCCACAGTGCCAATGGAAGTTGGAAATTTTTATGAAAGTTGAGATTTGAGTTGAGATACAAGGTACGACTCCACACATTGCCAAGATAATTGCCATCACGCTTAGTCGAAAGCCTACAATTTCGTTTAGTGTTCTTACCGATATTAACTTTGGGGAACGGAGATTTATTCACGGTGTCGCGTGTGTTGTTGTTACACAGTGCCAATGGAAGTTGGAAATTTTTATGAAAGTTGAGATTTGAAATCACTTGAATTATAAGCTGATTATAAGCTGTTTGCTTTGTGATCTGGCGCAAAATCGTGACTACCTGTGTACCAGGCCACTGAGGCCACCAGGTCTTGTTGATTTGTGACACAAATAGTGTTTCAAAAATGAATACTAAAAATAATTTGCAAACTGTAACAAAACTTTTTCGAACCGTTTCGTTTAGTGTAATTAGCAGAGATGTGCAGCCTATCTATACGATGCCAAAAACATGGTTATTGCCGATAGAAAGAGCGCAACTTAATTGAAATCTAATCAAGATTCGATTCAAGGATAAGAAAATTTTTTACTGAAAGCGCATAATCCAAGTTCCAATAGCTTTTCGATAATCGTATTCAATTACGAATAGAATTCATCTAAAAGAGAATCGAGCAGCACCGAGAAGCAGACACAATTATTTCTTCAAAGGGTTAAAATCTAAAATTTTATCCCTGAGTTAAATGAACTTGCGGTCGTTTTGTATTTCACTCTGCCGACAGACACAATTGGCCAGAATCCAAAAGCCTAATAAACAACAATAGGGTTATAAAATATTTTAGCGAATTTAACTTCTCGAATACTTTTGCAAACAGCCTGTTGAATATCTGACCATTTTTTCACAAAACATCCCTCATTATCTCGTCATTATATGAACGAGCTCTTTGCATTATCAGAGAGAAGTAGCAACAATAATAGAAGCAGCATTAATATTATTATTTAAATATTTTAAGGAATGCAAACTGTTTTCACTTGCAATTAAACATGAAATTAATTTTAAAATTCACAAAAATGTCAATGCGTTCAACCTTTATGATCTAAAAAATGAAACGTAACTTTTCAATGAAAATTGATTCTAACTCAAAGAGACAGAGAGAGAGAGAGAGAGAGAGAGTGGCGAGACTATGAGTTACTTTCTATTCTAAGGACTATTAAGAGCAAGAGAAAGTAAGACAATAAGTAGCTCACCGCAACTATATTTTGTCTTTCATTTCTATACAATTTCTCTATGAGTTGAGGTGCGATGACATATTTTAGTTAACTTGCAAGCTGTCCAAGCAGTAAATTCCTTGAATAGTTTATAATGGTTTTAATGAAAAAAAAGAGAAAAAAAAAAAAAAGACTATGAACAGTTAAGACCTCCTACTATTTATTACTTAACCTGAATCCTTATAAGAATATAACCTCTATATAAAAATTTGTTTCTTAAGTAATCCCAGTTGGTAGTCAGAGTATTCAGGATAGAGAGAACCTACAAGTGTCAACTGTGGCATAAAAAAGGCTTAAGCTATTGGCTTATTTACGTTGAAATTTTTCAAGGTTTCCTTTTTGTTACGAATTACTTGGCGTGTCCAGAAAAATTCTGCATCCTGAATTTTACTGTTACTTTCGTTACTTATGCTGAGAAAGACATGACATTGTTGTAACATTATGTTCTCCGCCCACGCAATAGTTTTGTATAGTAAAAAACTTGCCTTACTGTTTAACTAAATCATATGCTTTGCTTTCATTAACCTCGACGGGTCCGCTTCATTGAGCTTTCGTTTACCAACGTGGGTTGCAATAAGTCGTTACGTTTCCATTCAATTAATTTCTTACTTACAAAAATTAGCTAAATATGTTTCTGTTGATCTTTCATCATCATCATCATCATCATCATCATCATCATCATCATGTATGCTTGTTGTAAAACTGCCAAATTTTATTCGAAGCAATTATCGCATGACTTTAGTAAACCTTGAGACGCGAGATCTCAATGTGTGCGTTGAAACTTAATTGGCTTCACCTACTGTCGCAATGCTTTACAATACCTTATAATATATAATACATATAAGCATGAAGCCCATACCTTTACATTCAAGATGGAATGTAATCCTTGTCCAAAATGTATCACATATTATATATAACATCCGATATATGAGACTTTGTTGAGTCTTTAGTTGTCGACAAATGTAGCACAATGCGAAAATGTGCCGCTAGATGATGATAGGTAAAGTTTAGTTTTTAAAATTTGTTCATGCGCTAAACTAAGAAATGCTCGATAGAGGAGATAAAATGAAGGAAAAGTATGTTAAAAACTAAACCCAACAAGTGCCACACAAACACAAACGAGAAATAAAACCAAAACAGAAAACTAAGGTAGAAAAGGAAAAAAAGAAATTTTGCTACTATTGAAAGCCTATCATATCTAATCGATAATATTAAGGAAAATTTAAAGAGGACAAAAGGAAGGGATAGATTAGGAAGAGTTCCAATGGATTATGCATAAAATATATGAAAAATAAATAAATAAAAGCATTCTTTACAATTTCTGAGAAGAAGAGAACAACAGTTGATGTACTGCGAGAACAAATGAACTTTCATTTGTTTTCGGTTACCTTAAAGGATATGTACAAACGATACAACAATTGTCAACAGCAACGTTCATTTTCGTTCCAATAATCATAAATTTAATGTCCAATAACAGTAGTTGTAAATGATGTTTAAGCATTCTTCTCGTTAAGAATAGAGCGGCTTGATAGGTTAGAATAATAAAGTGCTTTAAGTCTGACGACCTTTCTAATCATTTCCTGAATGGCGCTGATGCTTGTCGGTGGCAAAACAATTGATTTTAGACAATTTTTTTTTGAATTTGATTACTGACGACAAACGACTAACTAAAATAATTTTCGGATCGTTGGTAAGTAGTAAGTCAGCGTTCAAAAGTGGTTCAATATCGTCGCAGAACTTAAATTGTGAAATAAAAATAAAATAGATTCAGTGAAACGAGACATTCTGCATAAGCTATCAAAATAAGAAACGGAACTTATTGTTCTAAATACGACTTCATAACTGTAATCGCGGACAAATAAGTGAAGGAAAATACTTAAAATGACATCGTCGTTCACATTGATCAATATATATATATATATATATATATATATATATATATATATATATATATATATATATA
>KK502402.1:3337818-3349096 GCA_000688735.1 Glossina austeni
ATATATATATATATATATATATATATATATATATATATATATATATATATATATATATATAGATAATTTATGAAACCTCCGATATATATTTGAATATATTTCGAATGCAGTACATCGTGGGCGTATGCGGAAGAAGCAGCGGCGGTGCAAATCCATGCGTGAGTCCACTAAGGTCCCATCAATCATAGCGCTGTCGTGAACTAATGCTTAATGATTTTCCGTGGAGAAGAATGGTACACGAAGTATATGCGTGTGTGTGCGTGTGGGATGACAATTAATATCTAAAGTTGGTCCCGTGGAGAATAGTCGCGGATAAAGTGCGCGTTCGCGGGGTAGATTCAATAGGAAGGCGCCATGGATAATGATACTACTTGTACGGACTAATAGTAGTCTGGGACAACTCTTATCTCTATCTCGTATACCGAGAAAAAACATCGGCAGTCGTATATGGATTAACGTATTCTTCCTTTTCCGTATTAGCTGCGAAAACTTATCAAGTTCACACACAGCATGTGTGAGCAAATAAAGGACAAGTACCGAGGTGTTAGTGCATGCAAATAACGCAAAACGTCCACTTGTTTTAGCACAAACCGAGACCACCATTTAAAATCTCTTCACAACAGAATTCCGCCTTTATTTAATAAATACCGTATGCGATCTGAGCTACTAAACCATGCTTCCAATCGAATTACATTCATTTGTTAAAAAAACTATTGAAGAAATGTTGTTTTTTTTTTTTTTTTTCAATTTGAAATTCATTCACGTAAGCCGCATAAAAAGGATTAATCGAAAATTTAAAATGCGCTTTGTTCGATAATGCTTCGAGTAATTCTTAAATGCGTATTAAAAATGTATGTTAACAGTAAAAATTGCTTTGCTGTGTTTATCGGTGAAAAGTACTCGTTACGTCTATAATAATCCTAAGAAAAGTAGAATTTTCCATATTTTGATTTTTAGATTTCAAAGTCGACCGCCTAACGTAAACAAACATATAGTTAAGTGCTCTTGTTCTTAATTCATTAGAAGATTGGGCCCAATTTCATATCGTATCATAAACTTTCTATATATAATAAATATTTCTGTATAAGTTTTGTCCGATATTTCAAATTATCATATACTATAGGTCGGAAAAGTGATATTTCAGATAAAGCGGCTTTTCGAAGTTATTTCAATTTTTACTCATTACTTCAAACGTCAACAAAATAGTCTTACTCTCGTAATATATGTGATGTTAAGAGCAAGTGGTTGGAAGAACATCTTCGAACTCTCTCTCTCCCTCTCTCTCTCTCTCTCTTTCTCTCTTTCTCTTTCTCTTTCTCTTTTTTAAGATCTTCATAGAATGAATAGATTTAGCGGAAGGCGCTGTGAATAAGCGATTGCAAAACTTTACAAAGCCGATGACCTAGTAAGTGCGTCTTTAATCGAGGGTAACGTGCGTCGCTAATAGCGTAACAAGTACGTGGGAGATTGATGATATTTCGGTATAAAGCTTAATATCAAATTTAATGTATTATTAAATTTCTTCTTTATTATTATTATAGTCGTGCTTCATTCAATACGGTTTAATTTTATACAAACATATTAACGAAGAGAAACGCCTGCACATATATATTACGTGCCATCATGATTAGACAAATGTGATATTTTATATATCATTGTGAAGAAGCCCTCCTGACTTATTATAATAAAACTTATTAATCATTCGATGTAGACGCATATGCGAGCACAAGTGTCATGCAAGCATGTGTATTCTAGATGGGCGCACACCCGCAACACAAACCCGAACGCAAACGCAAACGCAAACGCACACACAAGAGTTTAAGATTTTCTTATAATACGAAACCACAAAACTGCTCAACTAAAGCACATTTTGGGGTCAAAAAGCTGACAATTTTGGTTTAGTAGGTATATGCGTGTGTGCATGTGAGTGTATATATTGTTTTCGAACATGTGTATACTTTTCAAATATGTGGTAAAGTGTGACCAATATGGTGATATGACGGCTAACAGAATAATAGGGACACACACGCGCTCACAGAGAGAGCGCGAGAGAGCGAAAGAGAGAGCGAGAGAGAGAGATGGAAAGAAATTTATATGTATTCTTACAAGCAAATTACCTTCGCGCAAATGTTCATGTTTTTATAGAAGAAAAAAAAAATATTCAGCAAATAAATGTGTGTTAGGTTTCTTCAGGTAAAATTGATTTAGTAAATTTCCACTGACTTCAATGTGGAAAATGAGTAAAAACCCTACAGCCCACTATTAAATAACTTACACTATTTCGCTTAATAAAATAATTCATATAACGATTTTTCAAAGGCGTTTTATGGGCGAACCATTTTCAATAGCGTTCGTTCGTGAGGCAAAGCACATCCGAGTATTAAATTTTTGCAAAATATCTCCAAAATAGCGGACAGACGGACCGTAAAGTTTTACGTATAATAAAAGTTTCGTCTATCTCAAGCCCTTCTAAGTGCTGCACACATTCGCTAAAAAACAAAAGAAGCATAATAATAATGATAACAACAGATGGTTTGACATTTGCGATTTGTAAAAATCGTATACATATGATGCGTGCCCGCTTGCAATTTGCGTGCGCATTAAAGCATAGGAAGCTAAACGCCCTAACGCGGTAATTCTTAAGATTTTGTATTGATCACGAACTTTACGCGAATTTCTATACATATATACATATATACATATATATATATATATATATATTTTTGTTTTTTTTTTTTTTTTTTTTTTGCGTTTCATTATCAACATAACTTTTCGTTAGTTCGTTTAAGCCACATTGAAATTTTTAACACCCATTAAATTATGTACTTAAGCAAGTGAGAGCATTTGTATAATATATGTATATATACAATATTTGATTGTAACAAATATATATATATTCAGAGATTTTGATTTATTGTGGCGGCAAACCATTGATTCTGTTTCCCTGCGCTACAAAATTTCGTATTTTTATAATTGTGTTATTTGAAAAAGTAAAGTTAAGCCTAAGTGTTCGAAGCCATATATTCCCCGGGACACTGCCTGCAATCATTGTGCTGCGTCTAACAAATGAAAAGAAAGCATATTTTTTTGCTTTTGATTCTCGGTTATTAACTTTGAAATTCACGCCCACATGGTAGTCATTTTATGCCCCAAAAGGACAATAGAAATATGCATGTAAGTAATAAACACGTACCTACAGATATCATTATCCCTTTATTTAGTAGTTTAGGAGTTCGTTTTGTAAACGATACACGTGCTCAGTTGCACGCTAGTAGCGACGATGAGCAAAAAACGTGACAAAAACTGTATTTAAAGGATTTTATTGTCATTGCGAACGAGCACAGGCTGAAACTGCACTTAAATCTACTCTGACTGTGTAAAAAAAGAAGAAGAAAAAAAACTCTAATGCCTTTTAATAGCGTTAGGAAAAAAATTGAATAAAAATTAATTTGGCTTACAAGCTTTATTGTTATTTACCTATATTTGCGATCAGAATTTAATTCTTTTTATTCTAATTAGATTAACGTACTCTTTACATATATTCTCATTATACGGTTAAGTGAGCGGGTATTATGCTAAGATAAGAGCAATGACGACAACAACTATGGTAAAAAAAGTGATTTGACAAATTTTAATTTTCGTATATGAAAGCGTAAATGTGTAATGAGGGTGCGTGAAGATTATCTACAATAAAATACGGAAAGAACAAAAACAATGACAGCAATTAAAAATGAAGGCGACCTTAAATTTTTATTTTTTTTTTTTTTTTTTTTTTTTACAGACAATAGGACACTACCTGTGGCAAAAAAAATCCATGTCGGGAAGATTAAGCTCTTGTCTGTTGATTTCCATCTTCTCTAATCGATTAACTTTTACTCTTAAGATAACGTTTGTGTTCACAATATTTCCGCAACATTTCCAAATGAAATCATTTTAATTTAGATGAATCGAAATGGCTGTTGAACGGACAAGAGGCTGAGAGCGATGTGAAAGAATTTAAAAGTTCGCGAGGAAGATTCCGCAATACTTAGAGTGTCTTCGACAGATGCAATAAAAGCGTTGCCGTTCATCAACAAATCTTGAAGGGAAGAGAATGAGGAGAAATATTTGAACATGAAATGACAGTTTTGTGGACATGAAGGATCAAAGACTACCTTCCAAAAAATTGTTTATAATAAAGTAACATGTGTGTCACATATGTTCAAATTTCAAACGCTCTTTTTTCCAAGCACAGTTTTCCAAAACGCCCTGCTATTTATACTCTTATGCTCTCCGAACTTCGAACTTTAAAATTAAATAAAACGCGTAGGAGGTTTTCGATGCATTTATTATTAATATGTATTAAACACTATTGTGAATCGTTGTTTTTCGTCAAAATACTGAAAAAGTTTTACAACGAGCTTTTCCTTCACATACACATCAATACGCGCGAAAACTAATATACTTATAAACTCCTCGGGTGCTTCATCAGCTACCGCCATGTAGATGATATTCTTTTTTTTTAGGCCGCAAAGCCCTTGCGAGAACCACTATTTAGTGGTTTTTTGAAAAAATCATTTTTTTAAACACTTAACACTAATTTCCTCGAATATTATTCCATTTTCTTATTTGCATCCTAACAAAATTGACGAACGCCCGATTTTTTTCTTTAAGACTGTTAAGGTGGGGATGTGTGGTTGAAGCCTTTTCAAGCAATATCTTACGAATGCTTATCTAGATTATAACCCAATTTCTATATAATAATAAATTAATAATAAGAAATATAATACAATTATGCCCTAATTTACTCTTTGAGTATATGAAACATCTAGAAGGACCGGAGGTAGACGCACATTTAATTACACTAATCAGTTCATAGTCACTTTCCGAATCGACATTAGCGTGTCTGTCCGTCTGTCTTTCTGATGTCTGTTCATGTAGCTTTTTACTGAACTTACGTGTCGCAATCATGGTAATATTTTTTTGTATAAGTACAAGTCCTATTAACAATGGATTCCGCATCGGCATATGGTTGCGCTCATTTTCCTGCAATTCTTTATTATAAAAAAATCCTTGTATGAGAAAAAATTGCAATTTTCACAATTTTTCGATAAAAATCGCAAAGTAGTAATATTTCGGTGTACTATAACGATGCAAAAAAAATGTAGATCGGAAGGTGCGGTAGAATGGTCCTCAGAAGAAGTAAGCCTTTTAATGGTAAAATGGTCTAAGTTTTGACATTTCACGGTGAGATTTTTTTCATAAGTGTGTAACCAACTGTACCAAATTTGCGTCATCTAGGTCTACTTATTGCGTCCCACCCCGAATAAGGGTTCTCCACAAAGGTAAGCAGTCGTTCGGTAAAGAGGTATATTTTTTAATATTTTATATAATCTGACATAGGAATTGACTGTACCTAAGTTGGACTATGTGCATCTTTTTTTTCGGTCTTCGATTACTTATATGGATATTTATGAAAAGTTAGCCTTAGTAAGTAAGGGTAACGAAATCTTATTTTTAGTATTTATGACGAAAATAGATGAACAGTAATAACATCTATGAGAAGAAGACTAGGTTTGCTAAATTTGAAACACATCAGTTCACATATCGTCCCCTTTGCCATATATGGGCTCGCATGAGAAGTGTGCTTTTATATGAAAACAAGATATAATTTTTGGTATTTTGTCGCGGAAATAAATGAAGAATTGTTTTCAACTGCGACTTCATCGTGTAGGGTATTTATTTTTAATAGTTTCATTTTAAATTTTTAATAAATTTAATTAAAAATCAAATGGTATTTTTTGAACGATAACAGAAAAACGATTCAAAAATCCGAACTCAAGTGTACGATATTTCATCTAATGATTGAGGGGAGAACACGCTACGAAAGTATCTTGTAGATCTTAAATTATATACGATTTGACAGCATGTCATAAGCAATTATAAGAAATTAATTAGTAAGACAAGTATTTATAAACTGATTTTCCTTGTATACGGTAAATATATGAAATTTTGACAACCAAAGAAAATTCATAATATGTCTATAATCAAATTAATTAAAAACGTTATTAACAATTAGATCCTGAAAATGTGTTTGAAGAAACTAATGACAAGGAAAACAGCAGACGACCGGAGCAGCCATAAATAATAATTAGAAGAAAACGAGAAAAGAAAAAGACAGCACTCAACAATTCTTACATCTGTCTAAGATGAACAATCTTTTACAAGTAAATATGTGTATGGAAGAAAATGCATCTTCAAGGCAGAGCAGAGAAATGAAATGAAATAAAAGCTACTCAATCAGATGTTAATTGGAGATATATACCAATAAATAAGTTAAGTTAATAACTCTGCGTCTAAAAGATTTAAAAACATTTCCACTCAACTTTCGATATTCTGCGCCTAGTGTTGATTTCTAGGAAAATAAAAATTGAACAAAATTTTAATATGCATCAGCACATATAACGAGCAACGAAGTACGAGCGAGGAGCATGTAATTCCATATTTCATGTATGTACGTCATTGAACCATTACATGACCTCGCTCGTGCTTCGCAGATACGATATAAGACAAGTTCATTACTTGTAAGATTTATATTCTTATAACAACTTCACATGAGGCAGCGAATAAATTGAAGCCCTTTAAACACTTGCCTTTAATAGTTCAATGTTTCGTAAATAGTTTCTCATAGTTCCGCGCAAGCAAAGTCCGAGAGTATGATAAGTGAAAAAATGATAGATGTGAATATACTGCTACTACTACTACTACTACTACTACTACTACTACTATAACAGAAAACGAACCGAGAATCCTCCTGCTCTCCTGGAATGAGAAAAGCGGGATGCTATACCGCCAGCGAAATTATCTCAATTTATGTCAATGTATTGAAAGCACAGCTCATTAAAGTGTTCCCCTTAATTTATTACTTAATATTTTTACGAAGGGCCACATATAACCAACAACATATACTACTAATTGTTGGGTTTGCCATTTAGGCAACATTAAAACATTGGCAGTGATAAACATACTCAATGAGCGACTAAACGAAACCGTCATTTGTTGTTCAATTTCCGTGCAATATTTATGAGAATTCCTCACGTGTTATGAAAATGAAATAATAAAAAAAAAAAAAAAAAAAAGTTATAGACCTGGCATCCCGAAGTGAATTGAAAGAAGAAAACAAAGAAAAAGGGAGGAGAATTTTTTTTTGAAAAAGAAAAATTATTAAGGAGGGAGAATAAAAACAAAGAAAAAAAGAAGAATAAATTGTCGAAGATGTACGGGAAGATGTACGAATATTAGAGAAACTGTAAAGTATTGCACTTCGGACATATATTTATTGGCTTAGTCCAACTTTACTCAACAACCCAAAAAAAAATTATTAGAGAAACAAAGTTCCGAAAGTGCAAGTGAAGATACATCTAAAAAACTGTGAAATCCTTCGAAATATATTCAAGAAATTGTTAAATAAATTAAAGTTAAATCGAAAGGGCTCATAAAACCAAAAAGAAGAAGAACTCAGGGAGCGCAGAGAAGAACGAAAAAACATAAATAGATTATATAAGAGATTTATGGTGTGTAAATGAATTGGTTGCGTGCAAAGTTCGTTGCTTCATAAAGCTTTCAATTTTCCCATCATTCCACTTACTTAGATAACTTAGATAATGATATGATTCACTATAACTATGTAAGTTTCATTTATTTATAAGGTGTCGTTCAGCGTATATATCATTGTTTAACAAAATTCGATGTCAATAAGCGACATTTACACCATTGCATGTTGGTCTGCTTTCATCTGAGAGGAAATGTAACTAAAACTAGGGAAGTGACAAAATTCGAGTATAGCGAAAACGCAGTAAGTGAGAGAGCAGTTGGAAACTGGTTTGCGATATTTCGTACAGAAGAAGAATGAGTGACGTTTCAGGCGATCCGCGAAAGAACGTTGGCGTACGTTTGGAAATAACACGGGAAGAAATTTCAGTTCGATTGAATAGAATACGGAAGCAAGGGAAATGAATTAACCGAAGAGAACAAAAATCGAAGAATGAATATTTGCTTGCTAAGCCCCCTATGAAGAGTTCATTTCTTGCACTTGTTGAGAAATGGATTCGGTGCGATAATCGTAAACTCATGGCAACCTCCGCATCCGCATCCGCATCCGCATCTCTTACAAAGCTGAATATTTATGCCAAAAAAGTGCTACCGAATCATCTACTGCGAAATTCTTAAGCCGGGCGAATTGCAAGCGAGCGGACATTGGATAATTTCTTTAATGTGTTAAATTCTGTGACGCGCTTTATTATTTATTTTATTACAATTTTTGCTTTTGTTAGTGTCATGGAAGGAAAAGATAAGACAATAATATTAGGTTAAAAAGGCACTATTCACTTAATCCTATCCAGCGATGGTAAAAGGAATACATTCACGACATATTTTGCTGATGATATTAATTATTTTTCTTTCTATATAAGTAAAAAAATTTGAATTATAAACAATTATACGTTTATTTATTTATTAAAATGTATAATAATTGT
Source organism: Glossina austeni (assembly GCA_000688735.1). Taxonomy (NCBI): domain Eukaryota; kingdom Metazoa; phylum Arthropoda; class Insecta; order Diptera; family Glossinidae; genus Glossina; species Glossina austeni. Next base: position 3,346,332 of record KK502402.1, read on the forward strand.
TGTTTTGAAGCGTTCAAGTTTCGCCCAATATGCGAGCAAATAGATAAAGCGACACTCTAATGATACGAAACGTATAGTCAAGTTATTGTTTGCTATAAGTGCTATAATGGTTACATACTCACACAGCAAGCAGTGGGAGCTATGAAAATTAATAAGTACTTAATAAAGAATTTTTTTTTTTTTTTTTTTTTTTTTTTTTTTTTTTGGTTGTTGGATGAAGATGAACCAAGCCAATAAAATTGTGCCTTATATGTCCAGATAGAAGATTAATAAAGAATAATTTACTGATTTATTGTATATTGAAGATAAGCATAACCACCTGCTTAGTTACTGTTGAACAAGAAAGAAAATGGAAATTTCAATTATGGTGTGCGAGGAATGCACGGCAAGTTCATGTTTTCAAAATTTCTCTAGGCATTAATGAAGGAGAAGATGTGTTTAATTAGAAAAAAACTATTTTTTTTTTTTTTCTTTTTTGAAAACTACAAACACATTAATTAATGTTAACAAGAAGAAGTGAAAATTTATGTCAATATTACAAAAGACTCATAAAAAAGCAGAGGGTACGGACGGATTCTTTATATATATATTATATAAACATTTTCTTTTTCTTCTAATAAATGCCAAGTGTTGCGTTCTTTTGCTCGAATATAAATGAAAGAAGAGTTTTTTTTTTCATATTTTTGTCACAAAATTTTTTATTTTCAAAATCTTTATTAAATTGTTGTTTGTTGTTTGTTTCTCAAATGAAAACCCAACAATCCTTAATATTTGATCTAATTATTGAAATTGACTTTAACAGCCATAAGAATATGAAATCATGATATCTAATGAGTTTATGAAAATCCGGTTATCAAAATCAAACCAAATTCAACGAGTAGTTTTGAATGTTGAACGAACCAATTAAAGGTCAAACAATAAGGAGAACTGAAGATAAATAATGAAAAATTATTCCAGCTTACATCGAATCTTGTGATATCGAACAGTAGTTTATTTTTACTTTTTTTCTAATAAACTCACCTCGAATATCGTACACGCTACTTAAGTATTATATGTTGTTGTTGTTGTTGTTGTTGTTGTTGTAAATATTCCATCATATGAAAATGATATAAAGCATATATTATAACATAAATCATAATCGTAAACATAAAAAATTATAGGAACCACAATAAGTAGTCATTCTATGCCATTGTGTAGGTCTGGCTGACCTGTTTGAGTTTTCTGGAATGAAAACGTGGGAAACGTGGGACGAAGGGAAAACAAATGTTAAACTTAATTTATGTTGGATTCTAGGCGTGCCTTTGACCGTTTCCGGTCCTTTTAAGCATCTCTCTCTGAATTCGAAGACGTTATCCATATTTTCGCGAAAGGAAGGAGAACGTTTATCACAAGTACAACATAGTTGGACAGATTGACAGGCGAACAGACGAATGCGCTTAGGTGCATTCCGAATTTGACAACGAGGTTATGTACTTTATATGACTTTTGAGGCTCTCTCTTGAGGGCGTTATAAAAGTTTAGACAAAAAAATTTAATTCTGGTACACGTGGCCGATTGTTTTTATTGTTTGTCAAATACTGTAAGATTATCCATAAATTATCTGAATAATGAACAAAAAAAATAATTTTTATTTTGCTATTGAAAATACAGTTCACGAGATGTGGATGAACAACAACAAATATACGAAAAAAAAAAACGATAGGAATAAAATGAATTTTGAAAAAAAATAATATCCGTGAGTGAGCGAAGCAAACTTCGTATTAAAAAGAATTTTATCTAATTCTTCAAAAATTTAGAAAAGAAAACTCTGTGTCGTACAGAAGACTTAAAACGTTTCGTGGACGAAAGTAAAAGGTGTTGCATTTTTATATAAACGAATTTTTATACTCTACACCACTTGCGTCACAAGGGTATAGTAAGACTATGCAGATGTATGCAACGTCCAAAAGGATCTAAAGTAAATCCACCTTTTTTATACCGATCGATTCAGAAACTAGTAGTTTCCTTGCCTGTTGGCCTTGGCGTCTTGTTTTCTTGTCTTCAACTTGCAGGTCGCAATTTTTACGATATTTTGATGAAATTTCGGGCACCGACATGTTTTAGCCAAAAGTCGAATGTTATTGAAAAGCGTTCGGAACGGCGTACTTTTTCGACCAATTCCCATAAAGTACTTTGATTTGAAAAGTCGTGAAAGGTGTTAGACCCTTCCCAAGTATAATGTTTTCATTTGCTTCACAACGATTATTAGAGCATAGTAGCTACGTCCAGGCATTTGATATGAATTCATATACCAATTGCGAGATGCACAAAACTAAACGAAAGAAAAATGAAAAGAAAATCATTGATATATTAGGGGGACCCATAACTAATCAATTATTTTGTAGTCATAGACAAAATGTTTTATTGAAATGACATTTTTAGTTTTTAATCGTTTATGTAATCATCGTCGTTTGCGATGGCTTGTTGCCATCGTTCCTGCAAAAACTCAATCCCCCCTCTTGAAAAAGTGGGGTGGGCGTGATTTAAAATATAACTCAAAGTGCGTTTGGACATCGGATAAGAAATTAAAATTTTTATTTCGTAAAGAATGCTCCAGGGACCTGAACAGACTGTAGTGCGATAGTGCTTGGTCTGGAGAGTATGGAGGGTGCGGTAGAAATTCCCAGCCTAACTGCTTAATTTTCTCTTGAGGCATTATGTTGTTGGAGTATCACATCTTTTCTGTTCACGAAAGCTGGTCTTTTTTCTATGAGTGCGGACTGTAA
>KK502402.1:3349681-3379788 GCA_000688735.1 Glossina austeni
CAGAAGGTACAAAGTCCGCCATTTTATTACAGGGCTACAAAAAAAATTTATATTGTTGGGAATAAATTACTAACAAACTGGTTGAAGAATAACACGAAAAAAAAAGTATGCTTACACTTGTCTGATTGTCGCAGGACTAATGAGAAATGGTATCTTGCGAAAATAATTGATTAGTTATGGGTCCCCCTAATATATAATCTATTCATTATAGTTAAAGATGTCCCTTCATTTCTCCCTCTTATAGATCGTTTCTCTATTACAATTTCGATCTTATGCTAGATTGAGATTTTACTCTCCTTCTTATCTTATCTTCATTGTTTTCATGTCATAACAAAATAATATCGTATGTGCATATTTTCTATTTTGTCATACGTCGAAGACAATCTTTCCGTATATTGTTATGAATGAATTCGTGTGTTTAAAGGATTAATGAATTGAAAAGTAGACTCTTTAAATAATATACTGCTGAGAAAAACAAAGTTTATCTCTCCCTTAAAATTCAGATTCAAAAAGATTTTTACATTAAAGTGAAATTATAAGTAATAAGTAAAGTATGTAACTAAAACATTGCATGATGAAAATAAAAAAGAATTTTCTCAAATTCAAATCAACGTTTTGTTGGTGTTTTTCCGAACCTCTCTCTCTCTTACATACAAATTAAAATCTATTATAAAAGGAAGGAAGCAAGATTTTTGTTGCATTACTCGCTTTATGCATTACGCGCTTTATTACAAAATCTTGCGCGTAATGATTAAACAAATCATCATGAAAATGGAAAGCGGTTTTTTTTTTTTTTTTAAATCGGAAAATATCCGCCTGAGGGGCCGAGTAAGCAAAGAGGCTCGACTAACAAATCAATGGTCGTCAGTTGAAATCTGAACTGTGGTAGAGTTTTCAATAAAGTCGGATGGCCTTAGATGCTAACACTTTAGTCTTACAATTTGTACCCTACATGGGTGCATCGAAAAAAAAAGAAGTTAATTGGTTGACACAGCGTCGCTGCTACGCGAATAATCTACGAGCTATCGTACATGTTCGAATAAATGCTGACACTCAAAATACCGAGCGCGTCATTTTCATCCTTTTCAATTTCCGATCTTCGAAAAAATTGTTGTATCGAAAGTATTGTTTTAAAATTTTTTGGTTACTTTTAATTATACGAAAAGACCTTCAAATATCTACAATCAATTTTTTCTACGTGGTCTAATGTTCGATATATTGATGGCGTCTACTTATTTCTACCAAAAGGGATCATTTTGATCGCCTAGTTTTGTCGACATGTCACAGTCGTTAAAACGAAGGTAGGAAACTGAAATTATATTAAGAATCGCATGTTGAAGATCTGGTTGCGATCTGCCAGCGCATACGTTCACCATAAATGAAAAACTGAATCAACTTTTGATCCTGCAAAAATGTTAATCATCGCCAAGTCCCCTGCATGCTTGGGCCAAAAACTCTTCCGATCACCGTACTGACACGTCCCCAATTACGGATAACATCTTTTATTCCAATTTGCTTGTAGTTGGATGAAGAATATGCTAATGTGCGTTAAAGTAAATTGAAAACTCGAATGCAAATTTTACCGTTAATTATGAACAAATTAATGCACTGACACTGAACATGAAGGTGATCTTAGAGAACACCGAAGATTCGCAGGTTTTTGGGAATTGAAATCAAAATTTCTTAGACGAAAATATGGAGAAATTGTCGTTGTTTTGTTTCGGAGTTGTTTCAGATTGTTTTGCATTGTGGGCGTGTATTCGGAAAGATTACAATCATTTCTTAAATTTGCATTTTCTATCGATCAAAGAATGCTTGTGCTAACTTTCAATTTCTTATCTTCACTTTTAAGATTATGACGATCTTGCCGATAAAGTCATCGGAATAATCTATTTTAGTAGAAAAAAGTATATGCAAAATATCGGTAGTTCTAATATTAACTAATAAAATATATCAAAAAAATATAGATTCAAAAAATTTCAATTTCTAAGAAATATTTCATAGCTTTTCAGTTACTAAGCGAGACCTTTGCCTCGTATTGATGCGTCAATCGGTCGATTTCAATCTAGATGTGGAGATCTTAGAATTTTGCCATTGAACGCTTTGGGTAGTAGTAGAAATTATTCTTTCAACTCAATAGACCTCGATACACCTTTCGGGCCGTAGGCCTTTCTAAAGCCAGATGGACTCTTCTTTAATATGTATTATGATATATATAATAAAAGACATTAACTTTAGTTTATTTTCGTTTTCTACGTATTTACGTTCTGCTTGATTTTCAGAATTTAATTTAAACGAAATGTTAAAAATGAAAAAAAAAAAAAAAAAAAAAAAATTTATAAAAACTCATAACTCTTTGTCTTGAATCATCGATCTAACGAAATAGGATTAAATTGTGGTATAGTAATTGAAACCTAGTGACAGAATCTCTTTCTTATTCACTTTTTTTGCGCCTTCGCTTTCCCCTTTTATGTCTTTAAGGGGCTGCAAAGGTGTGTGTGTCTGCCTAGCAGTAACAGGCCGAGTACCCCTTAAAAATTATTATGCTATTATTGTGGCAAACTTGTTTGTTGTTTTTTGTTGTGTGTGTGTGTGTGTGTGTGTGTGCGTGTGCGTATGTTAATTAGAAAAAAATTAATGACAACGAATTAGATGTATGTGTGGTACGTATATATATAAAGGATGTATGTTTAAATTAATAGATGAAATTATGTCAAATGCCGCCAAATGCACGTAGTTAGCTAATTACAATAATTATGTTGTGAACATGCGGCTGCTGCTGTTTATGATGCCGTTGTTAATAGTAAATGGAAATTATTTTTATATGCCAGGACAGTGACGATATCGGGCGTGCAATCCTCCATTCTTGCACGCCTCGATCGTACTGTATTTAAATTTATGCTGCTATGCGCATAATTACATTTACCATTTAATGAATATTATCGATTTTCACTTCAATAAGCATTTGAGTGTCAACTGCAACTGGCGCTTAAATCTGATTATATTGGCTCCACATAAACACACAAATACATGCACACAAATGAAAACGTTGAAATAATAAGCGATGATTGTGTTATGGCAGCAATGCTGCATGCAATCCGATATTGGGGGCGCCGGGCGCACAACACTCATAAGCACAAACACACGCATACAATACACACAATAGAATAAAGTACACGAATTAAAAAATATATACACATATATATCATCCTGTTTAAGCTTTGATATTCAGATGAAGAATTAAAAACAAAAATAACATCATCAACAACAACAACAACAACAACAACAACAATAACAATAATAATAATAATAATAATAATAATAATAAGACAAAGGCATTGCGTAATATATCATTACGGTTGCAGCCAGCGTTAATGGGTAAAATTTATATATGACTGGGTGAAGTGAATGACAGGCATGTTCGTCGTGTTTGACAACGCAAATTAGTTCAGTAAACCGATCTATATATATATATTTTTTTTTTCTTTCGTTGTATATAAGCATGCTTATGCGTGTAAACGCTTAATTTACTTTGCAATAAATTATAAATAATTGTATTAATGTAAAAGCATCACAATGAAATTAAATTATAAATCAAAAAAAAAAACCAAAGTATATATCAACAAATTACTTACGCGCATATATAATATTTGCAAGATTTGGAATTGAATGGATTAAAAATTATTTTACGCATATGTCTATGAAATTTATTTTAGATCCAAACACAATAATTAAAATTGTTTGTCTGAATCACTTTTTAAAAACAACGTCCAACAATACACAACAAAATAATAAATCGAGCAAATAAAATCTTTACGATTGATTAAAATTAAAATGTAAGCACATTTTCATTTCAATGTTGCACCTCTTATCTGATACGACGAAGGCAACAATTTCATTTTTTGTATGCGCATCAAAAAAATGGTATAAAAGATTTGTTAAACGCTTCTGACCGCGATTTTATATGATATTCCCGATTAATATGAATACCGAAATCGATTTAATCATGTCGCCTTATTAGGATGATCTGGCGAAAAATGATCTCAAATCTTTTCTGTATTATCCTCAATAAAAAGAAAATACAAATGGGAATGTTTTCCATTTTCTAAACTCTTCGGATTTTTAATTTACTTTAATTTTTTAAGTCTAATCTTAAATTGTTCCTTAACCTGAGGAATGCTATAGAAACAAAACAATCTTACCTATGAAAACTGCGATCATCATCATTATCATCATCATATGGAAATTAGCAGAGAGAGTGTAAACAATTTCGACCTTAATCGCACATAATTTCTTTCTTATAATTATTTGCTGTGTTTTAAAATAAATTCAAAAGATATCAGAGAGATCAGGAGAGAAGATGAAGCTTCGCGGAAGTAGACTTTGCTTTGCTATCACAACTGCGATGATCAGTCATTACTCTCGCTTACTTAAACCCGAAAATATTACTTGCGATTAGCTTAAATATGTCTAACGTAAACAAGATAACGTTTATTTTCAGTTTGCCTCGAATTCTTTATACCCATCCAATAGTGCTCCGTATAATTTTACCGAATTCAAAAGGAATGCAAACATCCCCTTGTACAGTAAATAATTCTTTCATATTTTAATAACGTTCGCAACTCCTTTAAATATTCGAGAAAAAATGGGTAAATAAATTTACCGCCATTCCAATCATTCCGATTAAACGTCAACAGTTTATCGGATCATAGATATGCAGATGTATGCAACAAGTTGACGAAACTATCGCAGCTACAAAGCTGTTGGGATTTGCTGATGATCCGGTTTAGTGAATTACTGACCATCGTAAGATCTATGTTATCTACGGGGCTATTATGTATATATATGCATACATATATAAATAACTAAGTAGTTCCACCAAAACAATTCGCAAGCGGACTTGGCGTAAAATCACGTCTACCGAGGAGAAAAGAGTTATTGAAATTGGGAAAATTTATTATAAGTAGAGATTAAGCCCTTTGTTATCGTTTTATTTTGTGTAGATTTAAAATTCTTGAAAATGAATCTATTTAGTTAGTATTCAAAATTGATCTCTAACGGGAATAGATTATCAGATATGATGTTCTAAAAATATTCAAAAAGTTGAAAATAGTTTTTGAAAGATCGCAGGTAAAGAGATACATAATTGTTCAAGAGACAAAGAAAAAGTCCCGTAGATCAGTAATCTTGAGCACATATTCAACGAAAGGAAACCCATAGAAATTCATCAGAATGTTATGTTTTTTTTTTTATTTATTTATCATCTTTAGCATTTCCACATACATGGCGAGAGATTTAATATAATATTGAGTCATGGATTCACAATGATAATTAAAGTCGCGTCTTAAGTCAATAATAAGTGCTCCCTCTTTGCGTGTGTCAGTTTGTTGAAAGCATACAAAAATTATATTATATCTGAAAGCAAATAATAAACACTTCTTTTACGCACACACCATCATATATGCGGCTTAAGAACAGATACCAGGAAAGCGTTGACAATGCAGACATAATTTGCTTATCAACACAACGCGACCATCCATGTAGCGGTATCAGCAAATTAAATAATAAATAATTATAAATACTATTGGAAGGGGAAACAAAAACAATTTTAATGTTTGCTGCTGCTATCATTGCCGGCTGCTTGATTACACACAAACGAAAAGTTCATGAACTCGATCATGAATTTCTTATAGTTACCGTTCGACTTGAACTTTATTTTTGCGATTCTGCTGATACTGCAGATACCTTACGACTGTAGCACCTCTTATTCACTTTCTGCCTATTCATGGTCTTTTCCTCAAAACAATGTCTAAGCAGTTTGGCACTTTTAAAAGATCCCTACACTTCCCAGTTTGCAATATTCGAATATATTGAAAATACATTCCAATTATCTTTTTCGCAGTTAATATATTTAATATGCACTTATATTATATACGTCACTATTATTTTATTAATTTTCACTTTAAAATATGTCTTTTACGTTACGTCCAGTACGTCCGTGCATAAATTCTTTAAAAAATCGTGTAAGCACTGACAAAGATGCAAAACTAAATCGATCTGAACATAAAGAAAAATCGCTACTAAAAATGGGCCGACGAGAGCTATATACTATAGTAGCATAGATAGTTGTAGCAAAAGAAGTAGAATACGACCCTTCGTAATATATATTACACAGATTTCTTTAACTCAGTTATTCGTATGACGACTTTTCGATATAAATTGTTATGTGGGAAGTTCGAAGATCGAAAAAACGGTCCACTCCGAACCATTTTCAATAGCGTTCGCCCATGGCCCACAACTCATCCGTGTACCAAGTTTCATCAAAATATTTTAAAAATTGCGAACTTCAGATTGAATACAAAACAATGAAGACAGACAAAAGAAAGTGATTCTAAACTGATAGATTGGTAGAATAAAAAATTGAATTTATCTCAACCCCTCAACGGGGTGTTGCAAGAATCTGCGTTAACCTAATATCCCCTTGTATCACAAGTGTTGCAGGGTATGTATGATAAGAACAAAACGATAAAAAAATGCATGATTTCTTCTTTTCTTTTTCTTTTTTTTTTTCTTTTCGAGATATTTGTTCATGACATTTATTTATTATTTAAAAATGATTTGATGCAAATGACCCTCGGTTTTTTTTGGCAAATTTTTGAACATTGTTTTTGTCCAATTTTATAACATCAAGTTTTTTATCGAGTTTTCCGCATAAATGTGCTTTCACTTCACTAATAAGACGAATAATCGCAGAAGATAAGATCATTGGGAGTTTGTTGGACTTGACATAAATCCGAAAAAAAAACAAGTGGGAATGTTATATAGTCATAGGCAAGGCCGACCATTCAATACCCTACAATACTTCGTTTAATAGTTAATACACCAACAACAATACATTATATTTATCTTAAGGCATAATTTTCATGAAAGCCCTCATATCGGAGGATAGTTAAACGTTAACGTGCTCTAAATTTAGCTTAATTTTTATTCACTTGTCCAAGTCTTTACTATTTTCGAATTGCTTCCGTAATGACAAACCACAAATTTGGCTTTGTCGTCATACAAGGATTTGCTTTCACGAGAGTTCTTATATATAGTTAGACGGTCTATGGTTGACTTACTAAAAATCAACTTTCAACAAAATAGATTTTTTGACATGCGAAGCGTTATGGATGCAAAAAGATAAACATAAATTTTTATGGCAAATTAAAAATTTGCACAAATTTTGATCAAGAAATATTGAACACAAGAAGAAGAACACAGGCATTAGATGGACAGATGGGCAAACAAGCTTAGATTAGATAAAATAGATTAAAGTCTATCTCAAGTCTCATCTGTATATGGGACCCGTTTGCACGTCATGCACAAGTTATGTCATAAGGTTTTGGTGGCAAACGCTCGTTAAATCTTTTCTCCTACTTCCTCCAGATTACTTGCATTACGAGATCATTTTGTTAAAATCACATATCGTCCAATTCGGAATCATCTAATTCGTGCTACAAAAAATCAATTATCATTAGTTGCTTTAGCGTTATTATCTATTGCGAGATTTGAGCCCATACCTACACCCATTTAGTCCTCGTATTTTCGTTACGGATTTGTGAAACAAGCAGTATATCTATCACAACTTTCAGTGGTATATATAATATATAGAAATGTATGCTACTGTGATCAAAAAATAAGATGAATGAATGATTTCGTGAAATGGAATGGAAATCTCTATTGACTCTTGCAAATCTATCGGCGATAAAATCGCCTTCAATCTGCTTCACACTACTCAAATAATATTCCTTTTTAGCGGTTGGGCCTAGCGAAAGCAATTCTTAGTATAGCCACACACACCACCATTACCGAAGGAAAATGTCAATGAGCATGAACTTGATTTTTCAACGAATTTCCCGTGAGTTTTTCGTTGCTGACCCCCATCCATCTTTTTATCTTTTTCATGATAAGCGCTTGATTATTTCGTTGTTGTTTTCGGGTCGTATGCATACATTCCAATCTCCTACTTTGTAATGATGCTTTTGATGACGTTGTGGTAGTCAGAAATCACTGGTTCACAGGCATGTAATTTGTGCGCGAAAAACACTCTGCAGCAGTGGAACACTCTGTTCGCATGATGATCGCAATTCTAAATAGATGTCACAGAAGGTACTACAAAAAAAAACTTTTATCTTTATATTGCATCCGCAAAGTTTACATGGAAATCTTCTTCTTTTTATTTTTTTTACATATATAATTTACAATCTATCCAAAACGGTTACAGCAAGACGATAAAAATAATAGAGGTCATCGTCGTCCAATCGGAACAATACAACAATACAGATACAGATATAAACTTGGCAAATGCATTAATCCCTTGCAGTCCTATGAGATAGAGTGGACATTCAATTCTTTGAGATTGTTAATTAAGGAGTTGGTGGTCAATAAAAAAAAAAAAAAAAAAAAAAAAAAAAAAAAAAAAAATTACGAGCGCCATGCATTAAAACAGTTTAGGGAACAAAAACAAAATTCATTCCGGTCTTCTTTTTCATCATTGAACGTGTGGAGAACAGATATTTGAAAGGGGTCTACGCGATTACTCAGCCTGACAAGATAGCTTGGGAAACGGCATTCAATTAAATATTTAACGTATGGAAAATCCAAGTTGTCATAGGTATTGTTACCCTACCCTGGACCGTTAACGAGAATTCTTCTTCTTGATATTCTTGATGTATTTTAATATTAGACTTTGTGGTTGTTAGCCACAATTGCATGCTAAAAGTTCAAACACATTGAAGGATACTCTTGCATAAAATGCATTTGATTTCAGTATTAAAATTCGATTTTGAGCGACTCAGCCGTCCAGCAGAGCCGTCCAGCAGAGTTTTCCAATTTTCAAGTCAAGTTTTCAAGACGTTTTGTTTTTATATGAATTTTTCATTGCTAATCCTTATGTCATATTTTTTGAGATATTTTGATGAAACTTCGTACAACGACATGCTTTGGCCTACGGACGAATGCTATTGAAAATGTCTCGGTTCTGACTGTTTTCTGGACCACTTCCAATACAACGCCTTATTTAGAAAAATACGAATAACTGTATTAAGTAAATTGACATAAGGTATTCAATGAAGAGCCATGTCCGACGTTTCCAATGCCGTTATTTATTCATTTGTTGGATTTATTATTTTCAACTGAAATTTTTTTTTTTTTTTGAAAACAGGAAAACTAAAGACTAAAAGAAGAAAAGTGGTAATCATGTCGCTTATGGTTTTTGTTTACTAAAATCGAAATTCTATTTAGGACGTCGTGTTGTAAAAGTTCTTCGAATTCTGATCTCACGAAATGAACACCAAATATTAAATGAGTAAAAATAACAATATACATACATACAACCTTTTAAAACTGTCAAATACGTTAAAACACCATAAGTGGAATGGGTGGGGGTGGGCAAGTGGGTAAGGAAACAAAAACACTGAGGAAAATGGGGAGAACTCTTAATTAAAATGTAAAGACAACGTGAAGACTTAAAGAATTATTTAAAAGAAAGAGACATAAAAAACTAAGAAAATTGAAAACCGCACTGAATAAAAGAAGAAGACTTAAATGAACACGAGACACATTTCAATGTCGTAATAATTCAAAGTTTTCATTATATGTGTCTTTTTATTACACAAACATGCCACAGAGAACGAACCCCTTTTATTATTAGATGATCTTGTGGTGTTGTATGCCCGCAACGATTATTTTTTCTTGCTAAAATTCATAAAGGAGTGTGTCTGCCAGTTATTTGATATATGAATGATTTATTTTTAGAGATTTTTATGAGATATTACGTGATGAGTGTGAGAATAATACAAACAAGAGGAAAGGACTAAAAGCGAACTAAGAAAATTCAAATGTGTACTACAACTGAACTGAAAAACTTCTACAAAACATTTGGACTGCTTCAACAATTTTTCACAATATTGCAAAACGCCTTTGTTGCAATTAAAACGAAATTATCGAAGTGTTTCTATACCCATCACCGAAGGATGCGGTGTATATTCATTTTGCCGAAACGTTTGCGAAGCTTCAGAGATCCCGCAAAGCTGCCTGAATCGGTTTAAGCATGTCCTTCTGTCCGTCTGTCCGTGTATGCAATGCCCGTTATAAATCGATTTAAATTTGGCAACGAGCAAAGCCAGTCAAAGAACAGGCGTACAGCACCACATAAACCGGAAATACCTCTGCTTTTCGTCTGCGCGACAATGTGTGATATGTGTGTGGTAAACATTCTTTCGTTCGTAAAAATGACGATGCCGCCTACGAACTTGTAAAAGGACTTGAAAATGATCCAAACTTTTCAAAGAACACGCCTACAACGCCCACACGTGTATGTAGCAAAAACAGTGAACGCTTTTGTTTTTCTTCTTTTTTTCTCGTTGCCCATAAACTGCAACAGATACACGTTCCCAACAGATAATTTTCCACGAAATTATTCTACAAAAATAGAGTAGTAGTGATGGGTATAAGAAATTCGGTCGCAGCCGAATATAATTTTCTTATATTGTCCTCATCTTTGCGCTCGATATGTGAGTTTGATTGTATTTTTAGTATTTCTCGATATTTTCAACTCAATAATTCAAAAAAAGTCAAGGTTTCTTATGTCAGAGCTTGTCAAAATATAGTGAAGGTGTGTGCGAAATTGTATTTAATATGAAGCGGAATCTATTGATTATTTAAGGATATTGTTTCACGCGCGGCACTATGTGAGAGTGAAATTAAGTTTAAAAACTTTTCTTCTTAAATTAAATGATTTCTATGAATGGACGTAAAAGCAAACTAGCGACTGCGAATATATAGTGTCATCATCATCAACTAGATATATATATGTTTTTTACTTAAAGTTTCTCTAAAGCCCAATAAATGATTTTTTGGATTTAAATTCTTGAGTCAACTGAAGACTGTTTTTTGAAGAATACTCCCTATTATCTATCGCATAAGAAGGGTAAGGATCACGACTATCAAGTCAGTGTTCGCAGATTCAAATCTCAAGTTCGGTAGATTTTAATTTGGTCGGTAAAGGCCGGTTAAGCATATAGGACTCTTAATACTTAGCTAAGTTGCGGCCATCACCTCCTCCCCATCTCTTTTTCTTTCTTCACCTCTTTCCAAGCTGATTGTTATCGTCTTACACGAGCAGGATGAATTTCTTAAATGATTGGCGAGATTAAAATATAAGAAAGCCTAAGTTCTTGAGAACGATGCTCACTATAATTGTCTCTTCTTCTTCTTGGTCTTTATGTACACTATTTTTTCATAGCATCGACATATTCAGCGGTACGTCGACATATTTCCCGATCCAGATTCTTAACATCGTAAACACTACTATTTGAACGAATACTACCGCAATTACATTACAGTTAGTAGTTAACAAAAAGTGTATTTGCCTGCAAGTTCATGACATATGTCTCAACCTTTTTGCATAACGTAGACATAATAGGGCTTTTTGTTAACATTCGATGTGACTGCCATTAATTGACCAATTAAGGCCAATTTTAAATTGAATTGTTGAGTAAATCTCGCAATTATTTATGTCAATGTGTATGGATCTATGGTATCTTTTGTAGGCTTTTTTTCGGTTCTAAATTGTTTAATTTAAATATTGAGAGATATTTTTCATTTCGATTTTAAATTTTTTGAAAAATGCTTTAAAAATGAAACACCAAGAAAATAAACACGACGATAATTTCATATTCGGTTTTCGCAAATTTGCAACTTGCAAGCCATTGATTATGAATTTCCCTTTTTTTTTTAATTTTATTTGAAATTTAATTGAAACATAATTTGGGAGCGTCCAAAATTCGAACATTTAAATTACATTTTTAGTTAACTTAGCCTCGCCAAAGCAACTGCAATTTTATCATCATAAAAATGTCACAAAATCGTAATTTTTTATAGTTTTGCTGATGTTTCCGTTGAAAGGTGTGTAGAGCTATGTTTTCCTTTTGAACCGCATAATTCATTTTTAACTACGCGAGTCCAAAAGCTACACTATACATAAATTAACTCATAAAGAGAATATCATCGCATACGTTGAAAATGAAGAGACTTGTGTTCGTACACTTAAAGCCATAAAAAAAAAAAAAAAAAAAAAAAAAAAAATATCTTAACGTTAGCATGCACGTATATATATATAGGACACACCCTAAACCACTCATTTATCATACATTTCGACTAAACAAGCAAAACTTACACACACCTTTTCTCAAGGATATTTTAACAAATTTGTTAAGTAAAACGTATTCTTTTTAACGGTTAATCTAAATACAAAAATACTTTCTTTCATTCTTAATGAATTAATTCCCGCAAATAATAATTTTTACATCTTTAATCTTTAACATATTAAATGGAATTCCAAACCAAGTGTTTGCATCAGTATGTGTGGGTTCGTGTGCATGTGTGTATTTGGTTTTTTTTTTTTTTGTTCTGCTATGCGAGCCGGAGGTGTAAATCTTCTAAAGATATTGCTGACCCGTACATGCACAGCATGCACGATTCGCCACGCACTTCATCGACTACTCTCCTCCACGCGTTCACCATTAAATATTGTCTCTGGCTGGTTGCAATAAGAGCGCTGCAAACGGTGGGACGTTAGTGGTATACCCTATTGGCTTCCCCTTCCTCTTCTCCCACGTCACGAATTTCGGGCAGTTGAAGATCGCGTGCTCCACGTCTTCTTTCGCGTCTACACAGCTAAGGCATAATGGCGGACCATCATGACCGAACCGGTGTAGATAACTTGGTGAGGTAATTGTTTACATCACAACGCCGTCTACCGACTCACTTCGCTACGCCAGCAATGAGCGATAATGTCCATTTACCTTTCGTTGCAATATCGCATCGCGCTAGCCACCTGATCATGGATGTCAAACGATACCCCCTCTTGAAGACAAGCATTTGCGTCCGTGGTCTCCGTTACTTTTCGTAGACGCGTCGATTCATCATCAACGATATCTATTGGGGTTGCCCCCGTGACCACAAAACCGCCTCTGCCGAAGTTGTCCGAAAGCTGAATATCAGCCGAAATGCGCTGACGCGATATACACCCGCCATCTTCATGTACGTTGCCTTTACAGTAAGAGCTCTAATACACATTAGGCTTGCGTACAACAAAACAAGCGTAACTGCTGTAGCCATGACACCTCTTTCAGCATTTCTAGGCTCTCTGATATTTGATACAATGCGTGCTAAAGACGATTGAATACCGGCAGGACGTATTGCTGAAGGCTTAGCCGGTTGTCAATGATCCCACCAAGTCACTTAAGTGTGGCAGAAGATCGCATGAAGTGAACCACCTTCACTTACATATTTTCGACGTTTTTTCAGCTGCTTATGACCCCGACCTCGATTTTATGTTTAGCCAGGAGCCACTCCACCGCTCCTAACCATACTTTCACTAGGTCTGTCCTCGACCTCTCTAATGTGTTTAGCGACCATAACGGGAGTACTGGCGTCTGCAAAACTCACTATCGACGCCCTGCACGGCATCACCAGCTTCGGTACGACATCGTACATAATTTTCCACAAAATCGGACCCAAAACCGTTGTTGGAACCGTTGTCGCTCTCGCCCATCAACGTATATCTCGAGACATAACTCGTTATTAGATCATGCATTGACCTTGACACCTACAGTCTTATGAGGGCTTTGTGAAAACGACCCCAGACTGCCGTACTGTGTGTCCATGTGTGTGTGTCTGTCAACTTTCCTGATTTTTTTTTTTTTTTTAGTTTACAAGGTTACAAGGTTTACAAGGTTACATTTTCTTTCCATTTAATTTGATATAAAAGAAAATTAAAAGGAAACCTATTTAACTAAAATCTGAACAATAAATTTACGATTTTTACAAGTTTCGTTAATGACTTTTAACTGGAAATCAACCAACGCAACAATACTTCATTGTTCCTTTAATTTACATGCCGACGTCACGCCAAGGAAGGCTAAGGCTTCTTAATCAACATAAGTTTCTGAGTTTGATTATTTTGTAATGTCTCTCCATTCGTCCACCTGTAATATATTATTGCCGGGATATTCGGGATCCATAACATATATAAGATTCTTCAAAATTTCGAAATATATTTTGATCAGCAATTTATAGCATAAAGTTTTATATCGAAAAGAGTCTTTAACCGATTGACTGCATGCCATTTAGGAATAACTAGGGAAATCATATTCAGCTACAACCGAATCTTTTATATCCAATACCCTTTTGATGAAAGAACTTAAACTGCCATAGTTTGGTTGGCACACATGGTTGGGTACAGATACTGTGCGATCACTCAGGCAATGTATTGCGAAATTTTTATCGCCTGTGTCTAAGCAAATTGTTTTGCTTTTGAAGTAAGAGATTTTCTCAGTTTGTGTTTTGCTATGGGCGGGTACCTTAACTAACGTCTCAGCTAAATTGGTAGCCTTTAGCAGGCCACAGTGTTTATCACACTGACCTTGAACAGACTGGCAGATGGACATGCTTAAATCGATTCAGAATTTGATGGTTACTTGTCGGATTTCCGAAGCTTGTAAATTCTGGGTGAGAATGAATGAATATGCCCCCACCCTTCGATGGTGGATAACAAAGTATCATGGACTTCCATATATTTATATACACCTTTGTGGACAATTCGGAAGATAAAATTTTTGTCATTTACTTTTGATTTGATTCTTTAAAAAGTCATACAATAATAGTCTGCTTTAAATGCTGGTAAGGCTTCAATGGTATTTAATGCACATCCAAAATTGTTCTCACCCTGCATGCCAATTATAGCACACGTACACAGTACAAATTTGGCATTTTCGGTCGTTTTGCTCTTTCTTTCACAAAAAAATACATAAATATATACATCTATGTATATATATATATATATATGCATACAACAACAATAAGAAATCTGAATATTTTAAATAGACTGACAATTAGTGAAAATTAAACGCTATTTGAAAATGTTCTCGATAGCATTGCACTGAGCATTGCGTTACAATTATTTGAACATTCGACTGCTTCTACTGCTTGCGTTGCGTTACCCGCATATGTTTTCAAGGGTTTGCTCATCATTTTTAAGTTTACGTTGATTTAAATCAAAATTTTATTGTATTGTTTTCTTTTATCATTTCTTATTTATTTAAAAAAAAAAAAAAACGAATTTTGTATGAATTTTTTGGTTTTTAAATGATTTTGATTTTATGTGTAGCTAACTACTCGTGAATGTGTCTTCCTATTAAAGTCCAAATTAATTATTAACGGTTGTCGGTTAATTGTTAGCAATTGTGTGTGTTCATACCAGATATTATACGATAAAGTTAATGATGAAAGGATTTATGGCTATTAAAAAGAAATATTTTTTTATAATTCTTTTCATTAAATAAAATTTATTTGGTTTATCGCCACCGCAGGCGATCCGGAGTATCTCACCGGAATTAACTTAAGAAACTTGAACTTAAATCAGAAACATTTCTTTGTTCTCCCAATTCAAGATTAGAATCAGCCGAATTGGCCTACAGATCCTTTCCTCGAATTCCTTTCGAATTTGCCAAAATGGAACAAAAAGGTTTTTTTACATAGAGCTTTTGTTTTTTTGAAGCGCTTAAATGACCCTTTGAATCAAGTCAAGGACGATTTACTACATCCTTAGGATCTTCGATCAGTTAACTGAACTGAAACCTTACCTATAATATTAACACATTATTCGATCTTGTTCTCGTACATGGACTTAATTTTTGTAAGAACATTTACATGCGAAGGAATCCGTCCGATCTAAATTTTCCACGCTATTTTCTACGAATTTTTTATTAAAAATTGCAATTACTTCTTATAGAAGAAATTTCTTCACAAAGAGCATTATGTGGAGAGCAGGTAGGAAAAGTGGTCCGGTTCAAGTTGATTTCAGTGTTCATTCGAATTCTGTCAACAAGTTGCTGTCAATATATTAAAAGCTCCGAATAAGCACAAACTTACAAAGACAAATACTATACAGTCGGACAGACAGACAAGCGTAATCGTATCTATAAAGTATTTTTAGAAATCTCTCTCTAAGCTTTTCAAAATAAAGAAGAAAAACATAATATGAATTTTAATTTATTTTTAAAACTTAGGAAAAATCGTATACAAGTATATGTACAATTATTTTACATTCTCTGTAACGGAATGAAAGCAAATTATTCTTCTAAAGTTTGATTGATTTAAAGAGTGACATATTATGTGTGTGTGTGTATGTTCTTAGTAACAGCAAATACGACTTCTACATAGTAAAAACTACCCCCCCCCCCCCCACACACACACTTTTTCTACCACACTCCCCCTCGGGACCACCGTTAGGTATTACTTCGCGGAGGCTGGTTGTCGTTAGCGCGCTTCCGATGGTGGGACCTTGGTGGAATACATTATTAGCTTCCACCCCCTCTGCTCTCCACTCGTTGCCTCTCCAACCGTCGTAGCTCCACGAGAGTATTGCTAGCGAACGCGTCTAAGCTGCTGCACTACCGACCATTACACTCGTTAACTCGTAAGTTGGCACTTGTGGCCGCCCGTTCTCAAACCTGCAGCAGTAGAACGTTATGTGCTCTGCGTCTTCTTCCGTATCCGTGCATATCGGGCAGTTAGGCGAGCTATCGTGCCCGAACCTGTGTAGATACTTCCGAAAACAAGCTATGGCCAGTCAGAAGCTGGGTGAGGTAATAGTTTACCTCTGCGTGGCGTCTTTCAACCCATACTCTTATGCTAGGGATACGAACGAACGTCCATCTTCCTTTGATCGTTCTTTCCCATCTCGACTGGCACATGCTCAACGAGACCATCCGTTCCTCGCCTCACGACGCCGTTCGTTATGTGTGTGTGTAGGTGTGTGTGTGTGTGTGTGTGTGTGTGTCGGTGTGACTCACTGCACACATTCTTAAATCTGAATGTTGAAAAAAAAACCGGAATAAACAAAATCACAAACAACCAAATCGCATAAACATTTGAAAAGAGACCGAATATTTTTACAATTCTTTTCTTTTCATATTTTTTAGAAAGAAGCGGAACGGCTGCTGCTGAGAAAGCAAGCTCATGAAGCGATGAAAACAGATGTTTCTACTTTACGAACTTAAAAAGTGAATTAATTTTCGGAAAAACACAGAACACAACACATTCCACAAAGTGTTAAGAGAATAAGTTGGTAAAGGCTTGCCAAGGTTCGTCTACACATTAAAACATTCATTTTTCCACGAAGCAATTTCTGGGTAAAAATCCTTTGGTGAAAATGTTAAACAGATAATATTACAATAGCGTCCAGCAAAAACAAAAAGAGATCGCTGTGACTCTTCCTAATTTGAACGGGAAGCTATTGCTTTCAAGGGAATGCATGATCGCGTCTGTATGTTTGACTCTGATGAATATTATGCCGTGAGATTTTCGATAATAGAATAGCTCAGCCTTCAATAAAGTTCATCAATTTTAAATCTCTATAATTGTCCCAGCAAGTAACGACTGAATACATTGCAAAAAAATAAATCAAATATTGCGGGGACAATAAAGAAGTAAGAAACTTTTATCCTAAGCAAGGTATGGAAAAGAAACAAAAAAAAAAAAATAAAGTGAGACTTCTAGACGCTGTAACATAAGGTGGGCATGGTTGAATTGCTGCATTTTGCCAGCATATAAATGGAAGTTTTTAGGATGCATCTATCGCAGTTTCCAAGTGATGAGAAAGAACCCCAGAAAGCAGAAATGTTCTCAATACAAGCTGTGATCAAGAATTTTCAATCTCTCTGTTAAATTTGAAGGCGATATTTCACCATATCAGAGGGGCAGATGAACAGAGGGGCAGATGAACAGAGGGGCAGATGAACAGAGGGGCAGATGAACAGACCGATATGTGTAGGTGGATTCCGAATTTGGCACCGGTCGAGAATATGCACGTAATGGACAAAATAATGTAAATATATGCCCAACGCTTGTTTATTAACGAGCTATTTATTGTCTCAACATGCGCTTGCAAAATAGCTACAAGTAAGTCTTCGCGGTATGGGTTCATAAATCAAACCTAGTGCACTGCCCAAGCTATTTGAATCAATGGTAACAAAAGCTGACTCCGGTATTAGGGGCAATTATATCGCGCTGTCAACCGGTAGATCAATTGCCACTAACCTTCCGTAGCTTTTTAGCTAATCGGGAAAGCATTTTCCGATTACAGCAACAAACTGATGTTTTCTTCACGGACTTTTCCAAACCTTTCGACAGAGTTGATCATAGGCTATTAGCCTATGGTTTTTCATTCAGTAGCTCTCTGCTTTGAGCGCACCCAACGGATGTTGATGGATGCCTACCGATCCAGAGTAATTGTCGTCATTTCCGGTGCTCACCAGGACCGCTCTTGAACCGCTTCTATTTATTTTATATGTCAATGATCTTCTTGAGTGTATTCAACATTCCCGTGGTTTAATGTTTGCAGACGACGTTAAACTTTCCCTCTCCTTTGACTGAATACATGGTGCTAAAGTTCTTCAGTCTGATATTGACAGCCTGTGTTTATGGACTCCAATCAACGAATGGAAAATGTCTATAATTATAAAGACTTTACGGTTGCTTTCGACTCAAAACTCAAGTTTGATATTCATATAGAAGTTTCAATTAATAAAAAGATGGTCTAAGGAATTCACCCATTGACCCATACGTTACGAAGTGCTTGTATATTTCTTTAGTTAGACCAGCTGTCGAATACTCGTCGGTAGTTTGGCTTCCTAGTTATAGATGGCATTTTGATCTCTTGGCGCCTGTTCAAAGGGATTTCTTGACGTTTGAAATGGGATCCTACGCTACCTCTTGATTGAAGTTCATTGAATTGCCTACTCTTGGAAAGAAAGAAGCGCGAAATGTTGGGTGAAACGCAACTTCGTCTTTAAGCTAATAGAAGAAGATGTGTTTTCGGCGGTTCTATTAGGACTTATTAGTGTTCACATCCTCAATAGGGTCTCAAGAAACTTTGTGTTCTTGCGACTTCCACGATCCCGAACCAATTATGAGCTGTTCATTCCGTTTCGGGTAATCTGTAGAATGTTCGACGATCATTGATACTCATTTGATCTGTCCGATCTGTCCGTTAATAAGGTTAAAAGCTAACTGCTAAACATTCTCGAGTCTTGTAGAGTACACGTACATGGAATCAAAATATTCCGTTATATTTGATTTTGTTTCTCATTTGCAAAAAACCGATTTCTTTTGGTTTTGAAAACGATGGTGTTCTCAGTTTAACATATAGTGTGGACATGGCCTTCGACCGAATTGACCCATTTTCAATACTAACCTTTATCCGAACACTTTCAACGGTTTTGCCAATTTTTACACCGGTAGCTTCTTCCATGTGACCAAGAGCATCTTTATTACGGACATTACACAGACAGACAGACAGACAGACACGCAAGCAGGTGGACGGACATGCTAAAATCGATTCAGAATTTCATAATGCTTCAGAACGTACTTATTTTATGGAATATCTGAATTTTGCTTTTGGTTATTGCAAACGTTTTGACGAAATGGATATGCCATCGTCTTTCGGTGGTTGGTAGCAAGTCACTCTACGTCTGTCGTTTTACCGCATAGCCATGTAGTTAACTACTACTAGCAACTACTCAGTCTGCATACCCGGGTTAAATTCCCAGCGCAGTAAATCAGACTTTAATTATCAGGGCTGTGTACACTCGGTCTGATCAAGACTGCTCACGAAGTGTCTGATGCTTCCTTCCTTCTGGATGCTGCAAACGTTTTGACAAAACGAATATAATTTCATCCTCCGGAAGTGGGTATAAAAAAGCGAAATACAGAAGGCCGAGGCAAATATTGAAATTATTTAGACAAGTATTGATAATTGACAATGAGACAAAGTTATCAATTACGATCCATGGTCAGAATGTTGCGGATTATATCGGTCAGCATTGAAATAAAATATTAAATTTTCGTTTAGCTACTGATGGTATTTATGCACAAAATACTTCGATAATATCCGCAAACCGAATAGTGAAAACGGTGGCAATGGCCGCAGGGAGGGACATTGATATTAATTCAATGCTTAAACAAATTCTGCAACCCTCTGTGCTAAGCTTTTACGACGTATGACATTTCATTGTCACATCATACGGATTCACATGTAGCCTCTAACGTACTATATAACACACTCGGAATATTTACTAAATCAATAAATTTTTGTTTTTCTTTCTTTGTATGTTAAGAAAAGACAAAATCGAAAGATATGATAAATGAATCAATTTATATGCGTTTGTATTCCTATTTGAAAGTATTTTATATTTAATTCATTTAGTTGAGTGTGTGTGTGTGTGTTTGTAAGAGAGACAGTTAGTTGATGAGTTTTAAGGCACGGTTTCAAATTGTGTGCCTATGTTAAGGGGGAAATTGTATGCACGAAATTCTCATACAATTACTTTCCCAAGGAACCATGGCATGCATTGACCATCAGGGGGCAAAAAAAAAACAGAATGCATTCGCGCTTCATGATTTTTCGACATATTTCGAAAGCATCTGAATTTGCTCTGATAAAAAATATAATTAGAGTCGTAGAGTCATATTGAATAGTTCATCTCTAGTGTAGTCACAAAATATATGCATAAACAGATGAATGCACGGATATCTAAAGCAACAAAAACATTACATAAATATATTTTAATCGGGTTTTCGAAAATGGTTACCTTTACCAAATTTAAGCGAAAACAAATTTGCTGCAATCAAAATGCTCCGTCTTGCAATTTTATACGATTGTATGAGGACTTCTCTGACCATTCACCAAAATTTTGCATTTAAACAACAAAAGCTTAACTTCAATACCCAGTGCGTTAGACAAAACTTTAATCACAATTAGCGTATAATAGCAGGCAACTATAACGAGTGGTCATTGGGTAAAGACACATAACTCTTACTAATCGAGCACACATCTCGCAGACTAAAGCCATTTCCTGTCGCTTTCGTTCCACTTTTTTCTAATCTGCATTACACGTATTATACGTCATTAAGTAAGACTTCAAAGGATAAGCGCTATCTCCTGTTAAGCATATATTTTAACTGAAAGAAGAAGAAATATTTTCTTAAAACTTTCCAAAATAATTATTAACTATTTATCTTGACAATGCATGCAATAAATATGACTAATACATACATACCTCCTTCCTTGTTTTCCAGTAAGAGGTCCAAATATGAAATAATGCGTGTGCTGTTACAGCAGAAATGCAATTTATTAGCGCAAGATATAGTCAAAAAAAACTTGCGTAAATACTCTCCGAATCTACTGTGAAGGGTACTATTTTTTACTACCCTAGCAGCGAAGGTGATTTTTCCGTCCTGCATAGCAGAAGTCTACTACGTAGAACACACCCGAACTCACTACCGTAATTATAACGTAGTGGGTAACCCGTATTGCGATTTAAAAGACGAACCAAATTTTAGGATTCTTATGAATCCGGGCCCATCTTCTTAAGTTTGGAACGCCATACCGTGTTCGGCGTTATTAAAAATGTTCGACAAACATCTGGTATCTGCTTACAGAGGACCGCGCATTCGTACAGGACGTGACGTTTTCATCGCCCGTTGGCAAAATCTGCATGGACCAGCATTCAGGTGTTAGCTGAGAGAGTTAGGATCTTTCTAAAAGGCATTTACGAGACGTATATCACTCATTCGTAGCTCCAAATGCTTGTGTGCTACGCTGGAAGATTTTAGAAATCTTTTAGCTTGTCGTTGTTCTGCACTCTGCTTCCTTGCTGACTTGCTGACTTTTTCTATGCCCATTGCGATGCCAGCCGCTTGATAGGGATCCTACGACGACGAAAGGTATTCATTCTTCATAACCTTTTGCGCTCCCCTGTTGGCTAAACAGTCAGCTCTTTCGTTGCCTGCGATACCTTAATGTCCGTGAAACCATATTAAGTGCACCTCATTGTGTTTCCCAAGCTCATTCGCCATACCTTTGAAGGCACTCCAACACAAGCTTAAAAGTTATCGTGTGCCCTTTCAGGGTAAAGCCCCCTGCCTCCCCCCCTCTCCAACCACTATTATCGATTTTCTAATCGGATTACGATTTTCTTGCTTCAATCCATGTTTCAATCAATTTTTTTTTATTTTTTTCTTAGAATATGTAACCACCAGCCGCTCACCGGATGTCTCCCTATATGTTTGCGAAGAGTAATATTTGTGCACACTCGACTTGAAAGTGAAAACATCTAAAATGGTCGGAAAAACACTATTATTATTTTTATACACAAAATCAACATTTTTTTATAGACAAAAATTTCAATTTGATATTTACGTCACGTTGGGAAAAAATATACCATTCGGCTTAAAGGTTTAATGCCACTAGAAACTTTTAGGTGAAAGCGATAACAACAACAATTAAATCGCGTTATACAATTCGCGTCGCGAATTCAAAAGTGATAAGGGGCAATAATCAAAAGTAAGTCCTATAAATTGCCAATTAAGAACAAATAACAAACACACTTCGTTTGTGTGTGAAAGTACTTCACCAAAGCGTATTTGATATTGGATGAGGTTTTTACATTTTGCAAACATACATCGTGCTTAACTTTTAATTAAATTCTTTAAATAGTTTTTCATTTTTCCCTTCTTCTCATTTTACTTCGTATATATCTGGCTATCTTTCTCTATCTCTCTCTCTCTCTCTCTCTCTCTCTCTCTTTCTGTGTGTGTGTGTGTGTGTATCTGTGTGTGTCTGTGTCTGTGTGTGTGTGTGTGTGTGTGTGTGTATGTGTGGGGGGGGGGGGGGGGGGGGGGGGGGGGGGGGGTTGGTTTTGTGTGTGTGTTTTCTCTCCCTTTCTCCCTGCTTCGCTAATCCGCTGCTCCGCCGCTTCTGCTAATCAAAAGTGTAATTAAACTAAATTACTAAACTATTTTTGCCATTTCTCTTCATTTCTCTTTCCTTCACTAGTTTCGATTGCAACTTTCTTTTCAACGCTTTATACACGGCAGAGTATATAGGAACGTGACTTTCCTTTGATTAGTCACCGACAATATAATGCACCGCACATCCACGTTCTGAGTGCTTCGAATTTTAAGAAAACGAATGGATTTATGAAACTTAACAAGACAATTTGTGTGCACACAACCTTTAAAAGGATTAAATTAGGAGCGGTCATTCTAATTACAACAACAGCAACATTTTCAACATCAAATAATAAAAAAATCGAATGAACAACAAGGTACTTACTGCAAGAGACTTGGAAATCGAGAAAAAGCCATACTGTGCTGTTGTAATGAGAAATTTTTTTAAAAGTGCAAGAAATGTGTTTCACGTCATCAAAGCAACCTGGTCCCGATTTACGTGGAAATCGCAAATATACAAAACATTACATTACTTTTTGCATATTATTATCATTGCGCAAAGAACTTTTAATCGCTGCTAAAGATACACAAATCGTTCATTAGCATGAAGTTTCATATCCATATATATATATATATATATATAGTATTATATCACGATGTCATTCATCGTGAATATCATCCGTCAGAAAGCAATCATCAACCTTTTGGACAGAAAGCAACCAACCAAGGACAAAATTGGGAACAGAAACGCACTAACGAACTGTGCATACCAACCCATAAACAGTAACAGTAACTGCGTTATCACTTTTAATAGCTCGTTTGCGGACTAAAAATTAAACCAAAGTTTATATAGTAGAACTTATGTCAACAAATAGGTTGTTTTTCTTTGCCTTTCGATCGTTTTTTTTTTTTTAGTTTTTTTTTTCAAAAAACATATCACCCGTGCATAATAATTTCATTTTACATATAACCTGTTCCGATAAATAGATGAATTTACTCTATATATATATAAAGAAAAACAAGAAGATTTTAATTATTTCTTTTTTCGATCTACCGATTCTTATAAGTGACTGAAAGCCGTCACATCATGATATGATTCGTTCTAGGAATATTTGGTAAAATAGGGTTAAGTTGACATAACCACACACAGGTAGTTGGTCTGTCGTGAAAGGCTTGCAAAAGCTATTCCTTTAAAGTCCCGAAGACCATTGGCCCTTATGAACAGAGAATTGGAAATTTTCGATACCGAGTCCTCTCTAAGCAAATGAACAATTTGACTGAGCTAACAGCCTAGTATGCGACTCCCGCATCCTTCACTTGCGGACCGCACAATGAAAACGAGCAACTTTCAAATGTTTGTTGCAAAAAGAAAAATTTTCGACACTATGCTCACATTAATCTTGTAATCTTGCCCCAACGACCAGTGTCCAAGCAACGTCAAGAAAATCAAGATCAGAATGTTTGCAAGAATTTCGCTTAATTGTAACGTTCTCGGTTTTTAGGAAATTTATTTATCCAATCGGCAACTGTGGATAGAATCTCACACATACTTTTGAATGCTTGGAGTTTCGCAATATCTTGTAAAGATTATGAAAGGACCTGCGGAGCGTACTATCAACAACATATTTATGTTTGTCAAAACAACTAGACTTCGCTTCTCGCTTTTCTTCTTTTCCTTTTTGAATAGAGAGGATAACCTTAGCTATTGGTGCTCACTTACTTTAGTCCAAGAAAACAATGATGATAAGAGTAACAAGTAAGAAAATTATATTCAGTTGTGACCGAATCTTTTATATCCATTACCGTTATCCCGTAAAAGAACTAGATTTTCATGCTCTATATTTTTTTCAACGTGAAAGTCTTGATCTCGCAGGCCTATGGGCGCTGTAGGCGCGTCCTATGAAAAGTTCAAGTCACTGCCACATCCTTTTGCAAATTTGTAGCCGATATTTTCATTTTCGCGAGCGGGAGAATGTTTACCATAGGTTCTACACAGTTCGTCAGACGGACAGACGAACATACAAACATGCTTAGGTACATTCCAAATTTGAGACTGGCTAAGAATTTTTTTATGGGATTTCTGCGCATTATAAAGGTGTCGAAAACAAATTGAATTTAAATACACTACAATACTGGGCAGGCATGGTCATTTCTGCCCATGCACTAGAGCATCGCTCATAGAATATGCATTGGAATTTTCGTCCATTTATCTACCATAGTTTATGAGTGACGAGCAAAAAAAAACCAATTTTTAATTCCTTTTGAAAAGAAGAGGTACTCTCAGTTTACTATTGTGCTATTGTGGGCGCGTCCTTCGACCGATTTTGGCCATTTTCGACGCTTAGTTGCGTGCAAGAACTTTAAATGTTTTTGCCAAATTTGGAAGTCGACAGCTGCATGCGGCGAGAAGAATGTTTACAACAAACATTGCACAGACGACCAGACGGACGTGCTTGGATTGATTCAGAATTTGATGCTAATCAAGAATACATATTTTTTTGTGACGTCTCTGAACCTCTCTTCTGGGCGATGCAAATGTTTTGAAAAATTGAATATACTCCTCGATCATCCTTCGATGATGGGCATAATAATAATAATTACGTTGACAATATTTTTAATTATTTCTAAAATCAATTCGAAAAACAATTTATATCACGTGTTGACATAAATTATTAAAAAAAAAAAAAAAAAACATTTTTTTTTTTTTTGTTTTTTCTAAATAAGCAAAAAGGAAATTTGCAAGAACTTTTTCTTACTTATAATATGAACAGAATTTCCATTGAAGCATGAGAGAAATAAAAAAAAAAAAAAAGAAGCATTTGTGCCTTGCCTTAATTAATGTGCACCATGTGATCGACATATATGTCGAAAGTCAGCTTATCTCAGTTTTATTGTTGGCGATGCTTCTTAAGTGAACATCTGCCGCTAAACAATGCGGTCTGTTTCGTGTGTCCATAAATGTTAACCCAAATGTTGACCGTTTGTGTTTAAAGATAAGGATCCTGTTTGTTTGCTTGTCATACATACATAACGAAACGTTTTTTATTTTTAGTGATTTTAATTTGTTAACAATGCCTACCATTTATGTAGATTATTAATCGTATCCCAGGAAGCATACTTTTGTTTCTTCTCTTCTGATGGCCTCTTTACGAAATGTAAAGTGCTCTAGAAAAAAGACAAAAGCAACAAAAAAGTAAAACGAAGAGTAACGTCATCTGTTGTGATCAATTTTTAAAAGTTATTCTTTTCCTCTTTTTTTTATATAAAATTATTATTGCTGTGCACTTTTTTTTCTTCTTCTTCTTCTTCTTCTTCTTCTTCTTCTTCATAATTCGAATAGTTACTGAGGTATACTTTAATATGTAACTCAATACGATTAGTATCTTTTGCATGTAATGATCTTTTTCCTTCCTATTTATGCTCAAGATTTTGGGTAATTTAATCTTTAAGTTCCGTTCTGCTAAGAATAAAAAGAAAATGCCAAAGAAATTTTATACACCTTTGTGCTGCTTTTTAAGAATATTGCATATGTGCACTGAAAGCGTAATCACTTTTTATATACGGTACCCGTATAAGCCATATTGCTTCCGCACAATATGACCAAAGCGAAAAAAGATAAACAACGATAATAATAATCGCACGAAGTCCCTCGATTTACTATACCCAAGCAGTAACATACCTAATAACATACCTATAACGGGAAGTTACCACGAAATAGATAACTGACGAAGACAAAATTTTTTAAGTCGTAATTTTAAGAGAACACATTTCGATGCGCATGCGCGTCTGCCTTGCGTCGAAGAACAAGTCTTATCTATTGACGTAATTGTTCACTTTCCCGAAAAAAGGATGCACAGGTAATACTAATTAATGAAAATAATTTAGTTTTTAACCCTGGTCCTACTCCTACTCCGTGGGTCATTTTGGCCTTTTTCCACTTTTAAATTCCAAAAAAAAAAAATTATTAAGCGATGACTTATTTTTATGAAAATATATTCGAATAATGAGAATGTAATAAATTTTTATCTACCTCGTCTATATTGCGTGATTGCCGATCACATATACAACTACTTTGACCGGCCTGTGTCAGTTTGACATCATTATTATTATTAATAATATTATTAATTGCTTGGGCAATCCGTATCGCGCCTTAGAAGATCTATTGTAATCGGCCGTGTCCCGAGCCCGGTCCAATTTTAGGATTCTTATGAATACCGCCACATTCTTTGGATTGAAGCGGCATACCGTGTCCGGCGTAATGAAATGCTCGCCAAACACATCGTCTAATTCTGCAGATGACCTCACATTCACATACATAATGAAGGAACGTCTCACTCGTCCCTTGGCAGAATTTGCATGAGTCGGTATCGGACATGCCCATCTTTTTTTTATATTGTACCTCAGAGAGTTATGACCCGTAGGTCATGTAGGTCACTTTTCAGTTCCAGTAGTTTATGTTCCATACCGGGAGATTTTATGAATCTGTTTGCCTGCCGTTGCTGCACATTGCTTCTAATGGCAATCCACCAAATTTTCTGCACCAATTGGGATACCAGCCTATTAATATGGCTTCTTGGTGTGCCACAGAAAGTCTCAGAATCTAACAGGATCCCTAGGACTTGAAGCTCAAACCTGGCCTATGTACTCGAAAATGTGATCCAATCCGAGCCATTTTCAATTCGTTCGGTGTTCGTTCTTTTTCGAAAACATGTCAATGTTCACGAAACGTTCATTAAAATATGTCAAAAATTACGATCTATAAGTCTATAGGTCAGACGGAGAGACAAGCTAAGAATCACCTCCTGAATCAATCGTTATGGTAACATTTACTTCTATTCCAAGTCTGAGTGGAGCACACAAACTTAGAATGCCTTTCTACTACCAGTTGCGTGGGATATCAATCTAAAACTTAATCCAAATAACTATGAGGCTCCTTTAAAAACCTAACCCAAAATTGTCTTGAACGGCTACATGAATGACACACATCCGTAATTATCGTTTCGTAATTTTCGTACATTCACTTGGCATAACGGCTATCCAGTCCCAATATAACGTAATGCAGATATAACTTTCTCTCTGTCCTTCTCTCTCTCTCTCTCCCTTTCGCTTTAAATTGCTTTTTTCCTTTTTATATCATAATTTTGACTTCTTGAAAGGTGTTCATTTGCTGAAATCTCTTACTTTTATTGCTAACAAGATTCTTGTCCCCAGAGAAAACAAACACATCTGCAAATAAAAATCTTTAGAAGGAGGGCATTTAATTAACACAAAGCGAAAAAATCCTCAGCGTTGACATTTTAGTAATATTTTGGACAAATATACACATTACCCGTGAAAATGTCAAAAAAAAAGGAAAGAATAATAAAAAAAAAGCAAAAGACAAAAGACAAAAGAAATGACAATTAAGACCGCCTACAAAAGAAATTACCAAAGGCAGATATTTATAAAAAATATAAATAGAAAAATTTTCAAACCTCTACAAAATAAAAATAATAAAAATAAAAACTATTATTACAATGAACAATTTTCCATAACTGAAATTTTTGCAGCCATATAATGGCATCTAATGCACAATCAAATCCATGTAATTGCACTTTTCATCTCTAATTGAAAAACCTTAAGCCATGAGATAATGGAAATACAGAGAAAGGAAAAGGAAAAGGAAGAGAGAGTTTCTAAGCAAAAAAAAAACAATGCTATGTTCCAAAAATTATCTTCATAGAAACTTGGTTAACAAGGGTGAAATTTGTACTATTTGTGTGTTTATATAGCATCAGAACAATTCAATTATATCTGACTGGTAGCCTGAATTTTTCGTTTGAAAACAATTTATTTAACAAACATTTTCGATGTCACATAATGTTTTATTGTCTTTATTAAAAACAGTTGTCGTATGTCTTACCTAATCAGAACAGTAAGCATGCAGTTGGTTTTCTTTATTCTCCTTATTTTACAAAATAATATAAAATTGTTAACTACTGGCTTGATACCACCTATTAGGTAGGAAGGAGGTCAGTTCATCAGAATTGTCATCGAGTTTTAATAAAATTGTACTGCTTGCCTACCAAATTATTATATAAATTTTTTTAATAATTTATAAAAATTTTGTTAATTTATTAAAACAAATTTATTTATTAAAAAAATAATTTATTATTAATTTAATAAGTTCATGTATAATAAATTAATTCAAAAGTAATTATTGACTTCTCTCACGCAATATCGCAAAGGAGTCCTCCTCCATGGCAGCGTGCCAAACTCTACAAACTGCTACAAAATCCGTTAACCCATGCGCTGCTGTCAACAACAATGCTCATCACGAGTACCGTTACCTTTCTACGATCACTTATGGCCACTCCAATTAACGCCTTCCTCCCTAAAACACTATCGAAAAAAACACAATTTTTGAAAGGAAAATATTTTCAATGACAATAAAGACGAATTTTTGTACTCCAAAAAAAAAAAAAAAAGAAAATAAATTTCTTCAAATTATCGCACACTCTCAAAAGCACAATTATGCAGACAACACTTTATTCATGCAATAAATTTTTATTTATACGCGTTTCATTCCCACATGAAGTTTATATGCTTCGAATCAATATTAATGTGATCCATACTAGCGAACTGTAATATGTATAACGATAACCATAATCAAAACTAGTATAGTCATCGTCTGCAATGATCTCAAATACTCGTATATGTATCTTGAATGCTTGAGCATAGCAGCGTGCACCCCTCTGTGTTATTACAATATGTTACGTAGTAAGAATTCCTAGAAATTATTTAAGTAAAATTTTGATAATTTATACATAAATTAAAAAAAAAAAAAAAAAAAAAAAATTGAATGTTCCTTTGTTTGTTTTTTATCATCGTTTTTATAAAATCTAAATAATTATGTAACGCGTATTGTTTATTTTAGTCGGCGCCAGGAACCAATTCTTTGAAAATAATAGCATAAATATTTATATATATATATATAGTCTGTTGTAATTATAGTAAAGGTGAGTGGCAGTGAAGATTCTGTATGCTGTTAATAATGTACGCAGTGAACACGGATTACTCGCTTGAATATTTTTCTTTTTTCACCTACGAAAGATATTTTTTTGTATGCTTGACCTCAGATTGATATTTACTCCCAGTTCTCTTAATCAAGGACAACGACATTAATCCATATAAACCTTTCCGAATAGTTCGTAAGAAGAAGAGCGATGTTTCTTTAAAAAAAAAAAAAAAAAAAAAAAAAAAAAAAAAAAAAAAAAAAAAAAAAAAAA
>KK502402.1:3380740-3408419 GCA_000688735.1 Glossina austeni
TAATACACGAGATTAATTTCGTACTTAAACTAGCTTTTAACCCTAAAAAGTCATTATGATTCGAAAATTAATTGACGTTAACTATTATCGATTGCCAAGTTTATGCATGTTTGCGATGCCTTAGGGGTTCATTTGCAATTTGGTCCTGTACCGGTTGTAAGTGCGGCTCTATGCTAGTTGTGTACGTTTTTTTTTTTCTTTTTTTTTTTTTTTTCTTTTTTTCTTTTTTTTCCTTTTATTTGTTTTATTGTACTTACACTAAGTTTTTTTAATAATAATTAATTTAAGATTTACTTTAAGAGTCATTTGAACTCGACTGTTGTTTGTTTTAGTTGAGTTTCTGTATAAGTGGAATAAATAAATAAATAAATAAATAAATAAATTTCCATTTTATCGTGCAATCAAACACATTTAAGTACACATATTATTACGAATGCTTATATATATATATTTATATATATATATATATATATATACGTATATATTTATTCACTAACTTGTAATGGATATTAAAGAGTTCGACCCAAGCCGAAGAAAATGCTTGCATGGATTTTCGGTACATTAACTACCAATAAACTTAAAGCATGTAGTGACAGCGATGTAAAGGAGCAACAATTTTAATATAAATGAAAAAAAAACTAAAGGGAACACGATCAACATGTTGTTTTCGATTTCCTCAAGCAGTGCATTATTGCTTAATGTTAAATTTAATTTAACGGATAAAAGTGTATGCTAGGAGGGACTGATGTGACTAAATTTTATATATTGAAAATAACTAGTAGATCAGTAGAGCGATGAAAATCTTGCCTTAAAGTTGAACAAAAGGTTGAACGACTTAAAAGCATTGACTGATATTTTTCTCAATCATACTCATGACTCTATTTAACGAGATATTTTAGAATTAATAGCTTCGTACATTGTTCCGTCCAATTTAATAAAATTATGATCATTGTTTGTACACTTGAAATACACGTATAAAATATATATGTAAAAGTTTACAAATTTATCTGCTGCCTCTTTAAACATATCCTAGGATTCATTTTAAATCACGTATGCACTAAGCGAGAGCTAAATAATCTTCTTTCTCATTCTAATTTGTAGAAATTCTAACACATTCCCGGCACGCCCGGTAAATTTCGTAAGTCCAACCGCCTCATATAAATAGTTTATTATTATTAAGAAGAGTTTGTTCACAGTTTGTTTAAGCAAAGAAAGAAAGATAGAGGAAAATATATGAATGGCCAGTTATAGGCCATGGTATAGGTACCACACTTTATATAAATAGATTTTTGTACGATTTTTTCGACTTTAACGTGTTTTTATTCTTCGATAAAATGTATTTAACACTTTTCTACCCAAATATTTTGATAGATTGTCGAGACATAGTGAAGCAAATATTATATAATACTGGATAATATGACGGCAACTTTGCGTCCAGGTAGTATTTTTAGACTTTACAGTACATTCAAATACGATTTCGTCAAAACGTACGCAACATATTTTGTGTTACGTGTTACGTGTTACGTGTTACGTCAATTTTGAGGAGTAGTGAAAAATGCGGATAATGAGAAAACCAGCAAAACAAAGCGCCAAGGTCATGCTGTGTATTTGGCATTAAATGGCTGTAGCCTACTGCGAACCGATAAATCAAGTGAGACCAAGTCTTTGAAAGTGAAAGCAACGATAGTTAAAATAATTTAAATGATCCTTAAAATCAAATTGATGCCAGAAGACGCAAAAGAAGTGATTCTGCGGCATCGAAACGCTCAGCCATGCATTAGAAAAGCTTGGCAGGAACCGACAACTGCGATTCGTGCGATCAGAAAAAGAAAAAATGGATTCTCAAATTCTTCCTTCTGGGTGTTGCAAACGTTTTGATGAAACTAATATATCCAAATATCTTCGATGGCAGATAAATGAAAATTATTTTATTACTGTTGCTTAAATCTAATTAAGTATTCCTTTCACTCAACATCAAATGGAGAATTATTAAATATTAATAACATAACATAATATATCGATTCCTTATGTATTATACATAAATATATAATCGTCATCTAATTTACTAGCGCTATGCAATTGAGGATTATTACAAGACAATATTCTTCGTATCGCTTAATAAAATATTCTAGAATTTTAATGTAAATAAAATCATATAGAAAAGAAAAGTTGAAAAAACTAAAGGTGACGCCAAGAACTTCCTATTTTCCTATAAGTCCTCCTTTGTCGACATTAGCGTTAATATGTAACTAGCGTTATGCGGTGTTACACGAATTCTTAATAAGTAAATATCTCGAATATTGTTTTTAGATAAATCCGTATACTGCGTTTGAATTGTGAAAAGCCAGCAGCGTGTAAAAATTTCTAAACAATGTCGCTGTCAAAAATGTCATAATTTCAATAATTTATATGTTTTCGTGTAAATTAAGGACGGCGGCAAAAATACTAAAACATTTTTCCAAACGCATTATGATGTGCGGAGCTATGTAGAAATTGTAATAAAGTAATAAATGGAATTTAAATTATTAAAAATAGAAAACGTAAGCAAAAGCAAGTAAGCTCGTTAAGATTAACTAAATAAAAAACTATCCCAAGCAAGAAATAAAGTAAAGTTTGAGGGTTTTTTTAATTCAAATCTAGAGGGTCGGCATTCGGGTCCATTTACGCGCCGAAATGCTTATTATTAGTCGAGTTAAATATTTCTACAGAATTCTAAATGCGCGCAGTGTCTATTTCCACGAACAGCTAAACAGGGAGTCAACGAAAATGGCTTGCTCGAGCGTTCGTTAGTTAAGAATAAATCGAGTCTAAGAGATATAAAAACAATCCTTTTTGAAAATAAGATAAAAAAAAACTTTTTCGACTTTTAACTTTTAATAGCTTCGAAGGTTTCTTACAACGGTAGGCAAATGCAATTTTCCGACAAACTTACACACACTGTCAAATGACAATATTAAAGATTTCAAATCCTTCTTCATTATCTAAGAAGTGTGTCGATGTGTTTAACCTTTGACGTGCGCCTTCAGCTCTTGCAACTCTTTTTCAACTTTTTTTTGTTTTTTCAACTTCCAGTTGCTTTATGAAAACAATTATTTTTAAGTGTCAATAAACATCGTCGATACCAATAGCTCTTGTTAAGGGGAAAAATTTCTAAATAAATATGTTCATGAAGTTTGAATTTCGATTTAAAAAGGAATCGGAAAATAATGATAAACAGTAGGAGAGAAAAGTAAACAAAAGGAGATGATTTTCCCGTCAGATAATAAAAGTTTGATTATTTGATGAGTCTTCGCCAACTATCCAGTTAAGAGGCACGAGGCGCATAACAACAAACAATTGAAGAAATAATTAATTTGCAGATCGACGTGAAATTGAGAATAATTGGACTTCCGAAGTGTGCTTTATAAGAAACTCGTCACACGACTCTTCAAAATAAGTAGGAATGCTACAAATTCACTTTCAGATAATTACTGGATACCGAACACTTTAAGTTGAAATACAAAACTTTTCTAATTTATGACGTCATTAGTCGCATGTACGGATTAATTTCGCATTGAATTATTATCGTAGTAATAGCATCGAAGCATTCTACGTATTTCTCTTCCTTCGACAGCCTTCTTAAACGTTGCTTAACGTATTCAATGCTGCACATAGCATGTACTAGTTATGCTAATTTGCAAACTTGGCGTACTATTGATAGACAAAAACATAAGTTTGCCTGCTATGAAAAGCCTATAAATAGATTATCGCAAAAAAAAATTATTAATAATAAAAAATATTTTACCTAAAGTGGTTTAATGCAACACACACACAGGCACAATTTAAAGGTAACCTAAACATATTTGATAAATACTTTACGTAATGAATGCTTTCGAAGGTGAAGGAAGCTGACGCAGCCACACTCTGTCTCCACCTCTCAAGGATTGCAATTACCGTTCGCGGCTTCGAATCTCAAGTGCGATAGTTTCTACTTCGGTCGTAGCTATAATGACTGATCAGTCGATGCAGGCACACATTCGCTAGGCTCCGGCCACCATTTCCATCGCCACTTTCTCTTTTCCCACTTCTTTCTGACCGCCCCCTGTTACATGTCTAGTGGCACATCCCCTGAATGATTGTTCATATTAAAAAAAAAAAAAAAAAAAAGAAAACAGGAACAGCAACAACAACAATAAATTAATATTAATGTCTTCCCTATATGTGGGCGATATACCGTAGCCATCGAAAAAAAAATTAAGTTTTCCTGATAGATTCATTTGGTGTCGTTAAGACTGAAGTTGGCACATGTTATGAACATATTCTAAATCACTTTCATTCTGAGGAAAGTAGTCTTTACTAGCTGGCTGTTCGAACACGTTAGCCACGTCTATTCTATGAGGAATTCTTATTCTTCTTTTACTAGGCATAACAACAACCAAGTTTAACATTTGGATCTCATTTCTCCCACGTGCCTTTCAAACGTCATACAACGCAAAGAGTAAAGTTTTTCCCTACTCTTTGCAATAATTCGTCTTAGTCACCGAGTGAAAGACAGTTAAGCAACATTGTTGAAACAAACTAGAAATTTCTCATAATGTTATGTGCGTGTAAAAATTTCAACTCATAGTTTCTTATGTAGCGAAAGCATTTGCAATGGGCAAAAGTTCATGTACGTCAAAAAAATAGGTTAATCTTCTCCAAATCTGTTTATTTTGAAAATGTTCTGTCAAATGTTCATAATACACGGTAATATGTATCAAACATTCAATGAAACATATGCGCATATTATATGGTCGATTAAGTATGAGTTACTCTATGTCTCCTATGTCTTCTAGGCCATGTTCGAATCCCACTAATGATTATTATGATGAAAAATTGGATGCAAATACAACTTTTCTTTCAATTTTTAGATAGCTACAGTAATAAATAATAAAGCTTAGTATTCAATTTTCTATCATGCGATTTTCAGTCTCTCCCATTAATTTTACGTTCACGTTTCCAATTACTGTTATTTAATATCCGCACATAATGGCCCAATTACGAAGTGCTTATCGAAAGAAAAATATTTTCTAAATAATATATTTCTCCTAATCTTTCTTAATAACAAATATATATATATAGGTTATGCGAGACCTTACATAAAATAAGATAAAGAAATGAGTAGCAAAGCATAAAATTAATAATAATAACAATAAACATAAAAACAAACAATAAGAGCATTTACATAAATTAAAAGCTGAAAGCGAACGCTTCTTTACAACTATGACGTACGCGAAGTAAAAGACGTGTTACCTTTATACCAACAACAACAACAACAACAACAACAACAACCAACAAACAAAAAAAGAAACAGAAAAAACCAAATTTTATCACAAAAACACTCTCTCTTATAATGAAACAAAATTTGTTTGCTTGTGTTTGAGAAAAGAGAAAATAGAAATAAGAAAAAATATAATAATACCGTCAGTCATATATATGACGACTCGCAAGCGTAAAAATTCTTTCCTAGTGTTTGACTGAAGAGTATATGTGTGCGTGCAAAAGTTTTTATTGCTGCTTCAAGTTCTTAAAATTGAGTTTTCTTTTTTGTCTTTTTTTTGTGTTTCTTTGTTCAGCCGAAAAATATGCTAAATCATCATAAAAAATGTTTATATTTTGCGTTTTTGTACTTTTTCTTTAGCAAAATACTTGGGAATTGAATGTCAGAGGAAAATAAGGACTTCTAAGGAGTAATTGTCATGATAATGTGGATTCATAAAAAGAAAAAGAAAAAGAAAAAGAAAAAATGTTGATTATCAACTTGTGGAATGAAGTACTGAGAAAAATAAAAATTTTGGGATTTCCACAATAATAAATGAAAATCTTACTAAATATAACAATTTTGCGATTTGTAATGGAAGCTTAACGAGAGGAAGCATAATTAAAAGTCAAACCAAACAATCTGTTTAACAATACGAAAAATGTCTTTTGATTAGTACGCGCAAAGTGTTTCTCACTTATGTTTAAATTAAGCAAAAGTGCACACAGATACCTAATAAGTAAATGTTGCCCGGGAGTAATGAGTAAGATTCACGATAAGTGAGATAGACGATGATCTAGTTTAATCTGTTTAGATGCCGTATTCCTACCTTCTGGTACACTAATCGATTTTGGAATACATGAAAATAGTGACGCTTTACGAAAGAATACCTAAAGCTTGTACTGTTTTCTTACTCAATCTAAACTTAGGTCCAGTTTTTCTTCCAGACCTATGCAAACACACCTCCCCGTTTGTTTATTCTTAAGAAGATGCAAAGTCAGGTTTCAATGTTAGATCGAAATCGATGTAAATTTCATTTTCATCAACCGCCCGATATTTGATTAATTTATTTTAATTACGAAAGACACTTTCAATGAATACAAGGTTAAACAAGCAAGAATATCGTGGTCAGGCAAGGCCGAGCATCACCACTATGCCTAGCATAACTCTACATTTATTCTCGTGACAAAGTACCAACAATTATGTATATTTTTTACATAGAGATCTAATACTTTTTATGGAAACCTTTATATAGAAAGAACATGGCCCAAGATGTGAACTAAAGTTGTCTAAATTTAGGAAAATTAGTCTTCTTATCAAAGACATTATTATGAAGTCATTTTCATCATAAAATACTACAAATTAATCTTTTTTGCTATACAAAGGCTTACTGACTTTTCATAAACGGGGTAGAAAAGAATATAAAAAAAATGGTGCTACCTAATCCAAATATAATACAGTTTATGTCTATGTCTATGTTACTATTGTAAAATCACTTTTTCTCATAAAATGTTAGGATTGAAGCCTTATTGTCGTATTGGCTTGGATTTCTGATCAGAATCCTCATGCGGGGTGGGTGAAAAAAACCGACTTATGTGACCCATATTTGGTGTACAAATCAATTTTTATTAGAAAATATTAGACATTTTCGCTATATAAAGGTTTACATCACATGGAAAGATAGACAGACCCGCAAAGTTCGCGAAATGACTCGAAATCGATCGGTATAATGAAAAGAGGGTGTATCTTAAGTCCTTCTCAAATTTAATATACCCTGTAGGGCAAGTGATGTATAAAAAGTAAGAGCAAAACCCGAAAGAAAAAAAAGGAAGAATAGGATAAAAGACTCATCATAATTTACAGAAGAAGAAGAAAAACTAAAATTGTTTGTAGCCCACAAGACTATTCTGCTTACTTATCAGCGCACATTCAATGGTTATGTAGGCGATTAACCTCACAAATACTAGGAAAAAATTTAGAAGAAGACAAAAGTTATGGAAAGGGCAGTGAGTGACAAAGGCACGACAAAATCTAAAGCAATTGTAAAGTCTAAGAGTGATGCTACATAGTATTCAACATACATAGTACATGCATAGTATACAAAACCATTAAGAGAGTCTTTGGTGTCAAGGAAACAACTAAAGGCAGTCGCGGCGAAATCCGGAAATTTACTCTACTCACAAAGCGAAAGAAAATCATGCAAAGATAAAAAAAAACAGTTAGTAATTATTAAATTATATTATTAAATATATTCATTCGTGTTCAAATAGTAAGACATAAGAGAAATATGCAATGACATGACGCGAGCAGGACCCTATTGTTACCAACAGAAAAGGAAAACGAAAATTTTTGCAAACTCCTTTCCTGCTTTGTTGTATCCATTAAATATAAATTAAAAAAAAAAACAATCAATTATTTTCACTTAGAGCATTAAGTAAAATTCAGTTTATTTTACTTTGAACAATGATCACGGAGTCACGTAACGTATCTTTGCTAGAGCAGTGCGGAAATTTTGCATTTCATTGAACAATTTGTGCTAGATTTTTCATTTCATTTGCACTATAATCGATTAATCTACATGTCAGTCTACATTCAGTCTATCTGCACATCAGTCGATCCGTGTCCATTCGTGTCCATCGGTCCATCGGTCCCGCTTTGAATTATCAGATAACAAAAGCTAATATAAAACATTAAAACAAAGCCAAAGCATTTTCATCTGTTGCGGATTTCTACAAAAGACGTTTTGTTTGAACACAACGCGCAATCGGATTTTAAATGCCGATGTTCATCATAAGTTCAATTAAATAAGTTCAGCAACAGTTTTACTACTTTAACATTGACTACAATTATCTCAATAATTACATTGAAATTCTTATTTTTTTCACGTCTACTTAACACCTTTATTTCTGCAACGGCATGTGTCTATAACAGTTCGCGACCAGGTGACGCCAACATAAGAGATGATGGCATACCATTAACATAGCGACACTCATAGTGAACTTTATATGCATTAAGTTTGGCATACAACAGATATGAAAATGAATATAATCCGCCTTTAATCAAACTAACCACATGGCCCGAACATGTGGTACATAGCACTTGTTAGTCTAAAATCTGGACCAAATTTTTCAACGATATCCCAAAATTTAGTACAAAAATGGTTATGATATCTTAATCTATAAAACACGTAATGTGCGTGTAAATTATTGAGACAGACTTCGGAAACTTGGGAAGCACTTAAATGCCAACCTCTAGTTCATAGGTAAAGCATGAAAATCCAAATTCATATGTCTGTAAAGAACCCAGTGCAAGAAGCAGTTATATTAAGTTAACTTAGTCTTTGGTTCGTTTTTTTTTTTTTTTTTATGACCAAGTGTAACACGATGTGAGCTGAGGAAAGAGACCGGGAGATAGGAGTAACTGTAGTCGAGTTACAACCCTTGTAGGGTGAGGTCCAAAAGGTAGACTTATGTGACCTAAATTTTGTACAATTAATTCTTACAACGAATTGCTTTTACGAATCGAATATTAAAAATTAGACGGTTCCGAAATTGTTCCAAATTTTTCCCAACCATTTATAATAGTATGCGAGTATACCATTAGCCAGCGATTTCTTTAAAATTGCAATTCTCTTTCATATTATGCGTTTTTCAAAGTAACGTCTTATAGGTGGGGAACGGTTGCAAAAGCCGTGGGATCGTCCTTGAATCAAAAGACTTCTATATAACGAATTCCATTAAAAATATCTCACAAACTATGCCTTGTGCCTTGACCACACAAATACATGGGCAGACATCATATAGACGGGCGGACGGACGGACGGACAGACGGAAAGACAGCAAAACCCAGAAAGATGAGAAAAGTGATTCCTAATCAAGCGATATAAGCAGTGGATCTATCTTAAATCCTTCCTGGCATTATACATACATCTGTTCGCACCTAACACACCCTGAACAAAAAATGACGCAGACTGGGAGTCGCTTAGAAAACTTTATGCAATATAAATAAGTGCAGCATGCCGTTTGCAATATGTGTAAAAGCTTTGTAAGCGAGTTTATCCGCACGTTAAAGAAAGTGAAAGTTATTCGCATAAAGAATTCTTTAATTCTAATAATTGTAGTTTTCTGATATGAAAAGATTTTTACAAAACTCGAAAGAAAATGTTGCGAATAGAAGTCTGAACAACCTGTTCATTTCATCTGTAAGTTCAACATGCAAGCAATTATTCTTATACTTAAATGAGATTTCCGCAAAATATATTTGCATCATATTTGCATCCTGTTGCCTTCTGTCTACCTAGGCGACTGTTTGCTTCACATAGGTTAGGTGTGAAAACTAAATGAGTTTACTGTCAAAATGCAATTTGTTATGCAAGTTTATTGGTTTATTGTGGTCGTTGCAGCATAAGTTGCTCTAAGTTGGTTACGCAATCACATTTAGGTCAAAAGGGGTAAATCTTTAAAGACATTATTTTAATACGATAACAATCGTTCTAAACACAAATTATCCTTTGTTATCGTTCTCCTTCTCTCTTACACATTACGAAACATACAAATGTATTTTACAGTAAATATAGAATATAACGTAAGCACATGTCTTTACATAAGCGCTTGCATGCACGCGTGTTGGCATAATTGGGTTTTCATTTTATCACCACTGACCTACATTAATATTTATAAATTTATAGAATTTTATTTTAAGCTGCATTGCATCTCTATTGCATAAAATATGTGAAAGACATATTTTGGGTCTTTTGCCCTCATTTACTTTATTAAAGATATGCTATATATATATATATATATATTGATGAACTTTTTGGAATAATAAATAAATAAATTTAAATTTAAATACCTACATCACTTGTACTATTATACCCTACATTACCAAAGTTACTTGAGATAGAACTGGGAATCACTTTCTGAATCAATCTTAACTTGGCTATCTGCCCCGTTTTCTTGAGTTTACGCTTTTGAGATATTTTAACGAAATCTGTTACAAAACACGAACGCTCTTGAAA
Source organism: Glossina austeni (assembly GCA_000688735.1). Lineage (NCBI taxonomy): Eukaryota > Metazoa > Arthropoda > Insecta > Diptera > Glossinidae > Glossina > Glossina austeni. Next base: position 3,391,036 of record KK502402.1, read on the forward strand.
ATGGAAATTCGAATTGGACCACTTTTTCGACTACCCGCCTATGACGTCATTACAATACTTTATCATTTCAAAGAAGTGCGAAAAATTTCGATCAGATGGAGCCCCGCCGTGTAAGCGTTCCTATTGGTAAAAAAGCCTACTATTCTATATTTCTTAATGAAAATTCCTTCACAAAAATAATTTGTCTTCAAAATGAAATCTTACCCAATTTAAAATCAGCCTCTATATAACAAATATGTCCCATCTCTGATACTTTACGATGAAAATTGATTTGTAAGAGTAGTTTGATATAAGCTTTGTCTGTATCAAATTTGGAGCGAGTAGGTCTATTTTTTGGATTTTCATCAAATATTAAACCGTTATTCTGTGCTCATTTGTTTTCTTTTTTTTTTTTGCCTGAGTAGATCGATAGATAAGCTGAAGAGCAAAAAACTTGGAAATTGTTTTTTTTTTTTTGAAAGGACGAAATGTTTTTTCGTTCTCTTCCCTGACAGTTAGTTATGTTAGGACATAATTAAAATTTTTGTTCAAACGTTTTAAGTTATAAGCGGAAGCAGTGATTCTACAAATTATTCGACGATTCTATTAAAATACGCTTTTAGAGTTACGGATGTCGCGATGTCTTCGCGATGTAATCGCTCCAGGAACAGGAAGCGATTAAAGGTTCTCTCAACCCTGATTTTGATCATATGTTTCTACAAAAAAATCATATTACGACATGATTCCTAATTACTCAGGAATAATTAAAATGGTATTGTTTTTGTCTATGGTCTAAATTCATTTATATATTCCAACAAGTCGTAGATGAACATAAAATATTATGCACAAGCGATGAATTTTTTGACTTAAGATTTTATAAAAAACAAGTAAATACACTATAGTGGACCATGGCTCACTATTAAACTCCCTAAGCGATTTCGCTTAATACTGCTAGTCATAGGACACGCTTGTCAAACGAAGGCGTTCTAAAGAAAATGGTCGAAGAAGCGGTCCGATCCGAACCATTTTCGAGATATCTCGAAAATTGCGACCTGTAGCTTGAACGTAAGCAAATATGACCGGCAGACAGGCTCAGAATTATTTTCTAGACCGTCGATATAATGAAAGGTCAGTCTGTCCGAACCTTTGCATACCATTTTATTAGATGGAATGTATAAAAACCTTCAAGAGATGAAGAGAAAAAATCCATTTGCCGATGTAAGTTCAGTAAAAAACTTGGATTAAGTGCATAGATTGGAAAGAAATGATGAAATATGAGACCGCGATTACTGTTCTGATATAGTGTGCGCGCTTCCTTAACGCATTTCTGTCCTCTCCATGTCTGTGCATACTTCCTTAACGCATTTCCTTCCTCCCTCGCCAAAGATGGAAAATTCATTTCGGATCGAGTAACTGCGAGTCACGACGTGGTATAATAATATATATAACTTGTGAAAAGAGTTAATTAATTTTTATATCATGAAGAACTCCAAATATACAAAAGCACGTTTTTTTTTTCAAGTTCATAGTTCAAATGAGTCTAGAGAGTACACATATTCTAATCCATCCGCAATGATATCTAGAAACTGTGCTGTGCTGTGTTTCGAATCGAAAAATTAAGTGGACACTGGCAACAGCAAGCATTATATAAGAATTATTTAAGAGCAAATTGCCAAACAAATGGCATGAAACAGCAACAACAAATTATATTCTGTAGTAATAATCCCTTACCTTAAGCAAATTTCAATTCTTCGCATGAGTTTTTACTCAAAACATCATAGAACCCAAATAAGTCTTTTCTCAAGCGTTTACGCGTTCAAATATGCAAGAAAAACATTTATTTCTATTTACTATGAACTCGTCATTGTAAATATGCGAAGACTAGAAGATTGGAAAAATTTTAAAAGGATATAAACCCGTAACCGTTCATATCTGACTGCAGGTCTTTATTAAAAAAGTATTAAAAATGTTTAATGTTCACGAAGTGTCTATTTAATGCGGATATTAAGGCATAGGTTGCAGTAAAACACATAGTTGTTTATATTTGCTACACTAATTCACAGATAGTCGCATCGTACGATGAAAAATTTTGGACATTTTATTAATCGTTCTAAATGCCAAGGCATATATATAATTGCATGCATGTGTTTATTAATGTCAATGTGTTGTGTGCTAACAGAGACAACTAACTAAGAAGATATGCCAAGAAATTGTTTTAAACTAAGGGATACTCTTCAGAATCTCCGAGACTTGGGATATTTACGTTATGATTAGCAGTGAGACCGAATTGAACTTGTTCACTTGCAGCTACAATTGGCGCTATCGAACTGCTTCTTCGGCAGGACCGTGTCCGTTTACATCTATTACTAATTATTTATTTTTTATTTATTACTTCACTTGTTATATAAATAAATTGAATTATTTTTTTAATTTTTAAAACTTTTAACTACTAACTTGCATTATATTTGAATTAAGAAAATTGTTGGGCATAGATCTGAAACTCGTTCGATGGAGCCACATATATGCGAAATAACTGATGCGATATTTGGAAAATTTACGAAAATACGTTAAATATATATGCGAGCAACATAAACAATTTTCACTGAAAGCAAATAAAAATACTATAATGAGACGCGGCCCGCCCATTAAATACCGGCATATTCGGCTTCGGTTAATGCAATTATTCATATAACGATTTTGGAAATGGGCCGAAAAAGTGGCCTGCTCTGAACCATTTTTTAATGGCATTCACCGTTGGGCTAAAACATGTCGTTGTATTACAGTTCACCAAAATATTCCGAAAATTGCGACGTGCAGGTTGAGTACAAGAAAAGAAAACGGACAGATAGACGAACAAGCTTTCTCGAATCGATCGGTATAATAAAAAGTGACTCTATGTGAAGTTCTTCTGGGTGTTGCATACATCCACGCAAACTTAACGCATCCTTGTGCAGCAAGCACTCTAAGGTATAACTACTGAGTGCTTCGGTCGAAGATGAAACATAAATTTCTTCAATATGAAGTAAACAATGAAACAAGACAAAGTTATATTTGCTACTAAAAGATTTCTTACCGATACAAATAATGAGAGTGAAAGAGAAAGCAGTTAAATGAGAGAGAGTGTGCAGTTAATGGTGATGAAGCGTTACAGCTGTTATTGATAGTGGAAATGTCAAAAGTGCCTGAGATTTTACTACGTTACACTTTGATAAATTTCTTGGCGTATCTTGGTATTTAGTTGTCTCCGATACTGTCATTTTATTAAAAATGCTACATTAAACACACATTAGAGTTTAGTGCCATTGGCCATTGTGTGTGTATGTGTGTGTGTGTATTGTATGCAAACCCATATACAAACATACCCATCTTCGTACTTCGTCCCGGACTGCTTTCCTGGTTCTACCGTTTTGTTTGCGTTGATTGATGTTGATATCTATTTGTCAGGTATCACATATGGATGGATCAGTTGCCAAATCGGTTAACTCTATAAAACAGCAAGTTGAGAAAAACAATAAAATATTATTAATATGTTGTTTTTTTTTAATTTTTAAATTATTTGTTTTATTACGAAAAAAAGGAAAGAAACCCCAAATCCAGTTTTTCAGTCCAGCTAAGTGATTTTCCCTATATAATAAATTCCCTTCCACTTCTATTTCTGTATCCTGAACTTTTTTGTTCGGTTATGCTTTTGGACATTTCGATCCCATTTACCAGAATTATGGCTTCTTTTTCGTGCACTCGGATTATTTACTGCGATTTTTTCATTGCTCTGATCGGATGACGAATCCGAATACATACAAAATCGTTTTCTTTAGCCGAGCTTTCTACCAATAATTTGTATCGAAGAACCATTCGATTCATTATTTTCCTTACTCACAGAATTCTTATCTCCACATCTTCCATCTTAATGTTATAACGGTTTACTTTTTCTTTCAAAAACTCACACAATTCACAATAAAATTGAAATTTTTAAGTATCTTGTAGCTTGTAGCAGTTCGAATGCAAATTAATTTCTATTTTATCTTTCTCGTATTTAGTTCGTGTGAGCGATAACAGCTCTCGTCTGACGGGAATAATGAAGTTAAACGAACAACTTACAGATGTCCCCGTAGGAGAGGAAAAATAGTGCAGCGGGTTAAATAGATTTTTATTTTGACATAAATACATTATGGTATGGAGTTAATCAGATGGGCTCCTGACAAAAATTATTTATTATTTAGTGGCCGAAACAATTTTGTCATTTAGTGGTGATAATCCTTATTATTAGAGAAATTCGTTTTGGATATGTACAGTTAGGAGCTGATGAAGTGCTTTGATATTAAAATTTAATAAAATCTCAAAAATGCAGTTAATCGATTTGGCAACTGAGCCAGCCATCCATATGTCGGTCACAAAAGTTGCTTAAACATTTTCGCATATATGCGAATTTTTTGTTGTTTTTATACCCTACACCAACTGTGGTAGAGCGTAAATTAAGTTTGTGGCGGACGTAACAGACAGAAGGGATTAAGATGGACTCACCTTTTATTATTCCAATCGATTCAGATCCATTTTCTGAATCGATCTAAGGCTGTCCGCCCACCTATCTGATGTCCGTCCATGTAAATTTCATTGCAAGCTATAGGCCGCAAATTTGTGAAATAATTTGATGAAATTTGGTACATAGACGTACTTTGGCCCAAGGACGAACGCTAATGAAAATGGTTTGGATGGGTCCATTTTGTCAACCCCACTCCCCATAAAACACCCTATTTTTAAAAGTCGTTACAGGGAAAAAAATTGCAAGCTTCAAATTTTCTCGACAAAACTCGCTCTATAATATTATTTGCATATTGAAAAATTCGGCTGGGGCTAATTTTTGAACCCTCCCCCACATAACCGTTTCTACGAAAACTGAATATTTATATAGTAAGAAGGTAGAATTTTTAATATTTTATGGTGAAAATTAGCTGATAATAGTGGATTAACATCGAAATCATCCTAACCGAATTTGGACCACGTATGTCTGTTTATTTTTAGGATACCACAGCATATAAGAATTGTTTCAATACGAGGGCTTTCTGACTGAAAAGTACGCCTTTCCATGAAAATAACTTTTAGTGGATTTAGTTGAGCAAAACGATCGAATAGTTGTATTGGGCGTAGTGGTGTAGGGTATCTAATAATCGGCCTTGCCCGACTATAGCTTTTTTTTTTTTTAAATTGCAAAGATAATTGTTTTAATATAGAAAATCGCTGGAATTTTGCTTTAAAATTTTTATAAATCCGACAGCAACACTTTTAACGCTAGGATTAGCTTTTGAACTTAAAAATAATGATTATAAAGTGCATGCAAAGTTGCGAAATTTTTGTTGATGATTTTTATTTTTATGAAAAAGCCTTTAAATGCCCCATTTACATAAAAAGAGTAAATTAAGACACGACATGTTTCATATCCTTGCCGTCATGGTACTGCGTTTATCCGCAAGACCTTTACTTCAATATAACGAGCACAACCTTTAATTCAAAAATCTTACTGTTGATTCATTTACGAAATGCAACGTAACCAGTAGTCAAACACGCTCTCTCTTCGTCTAAGCCATTCAAATTTTTTTAATTTAAGTCAACTAACAACTTGCACAAAGAAACGCAACTCCTGAAATATCCTTGTACTTAAAACTTCGATCACCTCTATCGCATCTATGATTACCATCCATGAAATCCATACGAATGGAGAATTGTTTAGTCGGTCAACGAAATATTATAAACAAGAAAATCGCAAAAGGTACACATTCAGAACTTAGGCTAAGAACTTTAACTTGTGACAATTTGACAGTTCTGAAAATTTAAATGTCATTTGATCTGTAAAGTAATGACAGCCGATAATTATAAAACGAAACGCGAGATAAAAAACACAACAAGTTATTAAGCAACAATTTGATGTCTTTCTTCCCTTGAGTAACGGCGCATAGTTGCGGCATGAAGGAAAAAGTTCTATAAATAACTAGATTAACAGATGAATGTTCACTGCAGCATCGAATGACAGGTATGGGAGACATGTTTAACGTGATGTTAAAAGAGGAATGAGAGAAAAAACACTTTCTATAATATTTAAACGCACTTTCTAATAAAAGCAATTGCGTATATATTTGAAAGAAGAACAAACAATTAAATTCGACTATGAACGAATTTTTTATGCTCATCACGCATCATGCGTAAAAGAGACACAAAGAAAAAAAAAGAAAAAAGCAACAAAAATAACGAATTAAATTTCGATTCCATTTTTGTACAGATGCTAGAGAATACAAGTGAAAATATTTATCGGTAGTTTAGGGATAACAAGCTTTCGAAAAGACATGTGCTCTCAGTCTACGTTGGACTGTCGAAGTGTCCTTTCATCGACTTTGCTTATTTCCGAAACCAAACTGTTTGCACAAGCTTTCAATATTTTTCTCAAAAATTTGAAGGTCAAATTTTTGCAACCAGAAGAATGCTTGCCGCAGATATTACCTATGTGTACAGACAGACATACAAGCACGTGAACAGACGGACATACCTAAATCAATTCACAATATAATACTTTCGCCAAACGATCGATTCATCATCATCATTTGCTGTCCCTCTGTCCCTCTGTCCATCTTATTTTCTTGTGACTCAACCTACAAGTCGCAATTCTCGAGATATTTTGATGAAGTTTGGGTATTTAATTGTGGCATATGCCCCACTATAGTGTAATGTAGTGTATTTGCTTTAAATAAAAAAATCGCAACAAAAAATATTTACGTTTTGAAGAATGATAGTAACATCGTTAGTAGATATGTAAAAATTGTGTCTTAATATGCGGAACGTATTTTTCACATTTTTTAAGATTGAAATGTAAGCGCGGAAATTTTCGCGCTCGGCGATCGATCCAGGATCATTTGCTGTCCCTCTGTCCCTCTGTCCATCTTATTTTCTTGTGACTCAACCTACAAGTCGCAATTCTCGAGATATTTTGATGAAATTTGGTATAAAAAAAAAATGGTGTAGGGTATTTAATTGTGGCATATGCCCCACTATAGTGTAGTGTAGTGTAGTGTATTTGCTTTAAACAAAAAATTCGCAACAAAAAATATTTACTTTTTGAAGAATGATAGTAAGATCGTTAGTAGAAATGTAAAAATTGTGCTAAACATAACTTTTCATATTTCTGTACTGCTGCTGCTGTACTGTAGATTGAAAGTTTTCGTTATTATATAACTAAAGTTGAAATAATCTTAGTGTTACGTATTCAAGTTCAATAAATTCGATGGAAAGTTTTATCTGAGAGGGAAGGAGTTTTGCATATGGATTAATTACATTTCTTTTTAGTTTTATCCCTTTATCTCTGTTGATTTATTTTTTCCCTCCCCCGCCGTCTCTCTAGTGTACCCTTATTGTACGTTTTTACTGCGCTTATGTGCATTCGCTTTCTACTTCTGTTTATTTCTTTTCTTTTAAAGTTTACGATGCAAAGCAAAATTTTCTGAAGAAATTTATATAGTTCTACATGAGCGCTTAGATAAACACCAATACACAAACGGATTTATAAAGTTGAGCGTCTATGAGGACTTCTCGACATTAGTGAAGCAAATAGCAACAGCAACAGCAACAGCAACAGCAACAGCAACAGCAACACATCATTGACCTGAAAAATCAAGAAAAACTTTTTACTTGATGCTTACGCTTATATATTAGAAGCAAATAGCAACAGCAACTGCAATAGCGAAAAGCAACAGCAGTTAGTATGCAGCAAGAAGAAAATGGGAAACTTTTAAAATACTTAACCTCAAAATTTTATGAGAACTATTGGCAAAAGAAACCCGTATAATGTGAAAGTGTATGCGTAGGAATTTTTATATACACTTTTAGCATAAGTGTGAATTGGTCTATGCACACATATGAAATGCCACTTAAGCCAACGTTTAACACATTTTCAAATATATAAATACTTTACGAAAAGTAAAAAAAAAATTAAAAAAAAAAATTTTATAAACTCTATAAACAAGCGAAAGGGACGAAGCAAAACTGCACACAACACAACTAAAAAGTTTTAGTGTACATAGAAAAGATGAATGCCAACGATGTATTTATATGGATGTACTTTGGTATTGGTAATGGTGTATGTAAAGAAGAAAAGAAAAGAAAAGTAAAGAAAAGTAAAGAAAAGAAAAGAAAAGGAAAGAATGATTTATTAAAGTACTCATATTTATTATATGTACATGTGTATATGTGATGCATAGAAGAAATTCTTCCCTAAAAATCCTAAAGGCAACGATAAAGTTTTATTAGGCAAAACTACAATTTGAAGACCAAGAACTTTTGCAACCGGCGCCAATATCGTGCTGTGAGCAGGCGTTTATCTTTAAATATGCGAAAAAGGCGAAAAAGGCGAGAAAAAAAGAAATACAACATTAACAAATGCTTCCTATGACATTCTTGTCTTAAAAATAAACTATAATTCTGATGTACATATCTTTATACCTATCACCGAATTATGTGAGGTATATTCGTTTTGTCGAAACGTTTGCAACAGCCAGAAGGAAGCATCAGAGACCCCATAAAGTATATATATATATTCTTGATCAGCATTAAATTCTGAATCGATTTAAGCATGTCCGTCTGTCCGTCTATGCAATGTCTATAACAAATATTCTCCTGATCGCCAAAATGAATCCATCAGTTTGAAATTTAGCAGAAACATGGCAAGTTCTCGCACGCAGCTTGGTATTGAAAGTGGATCAAATCGATCCAAAAACACGCCCACAGTACCGCATATACTGGGCATACTTCTATTTTGCTTTTTTGCCCATTACTCATAAACTATAGCAGATAAATCTACAAAAATTTTAACATATATTTTCTGGGTGAAGCTGTAGCATCTGTATAGAAATGGTCAAAATTGATTACGCCTATCCGAGATTATAGTGTATCGCAGTTTAATATTTTTCCAATTTTTTTTATAGCGCGCAAAAGCAAGCTTTTAAGCCCATGCAGTATATAAATTCTTGACCACTTTCAAGTTCAGAGTGCACCTAAGCCGAATGTTTGTCTGCCTGCAGAAACCGCGTCCTATCCGTGAAGCACATTCTCCCGTTCGCCAACAAACAAGATATGAGCTAAAAATTTGCAAAAGAGTTTGAAAATGACGCAAGCAGGTCGCACCTACAAGGTCCGCACGTCTGCACAGCCAAAATTGAGAAACACCTCTGCTTTCCGCGTGTTTTGCTCGTTGCTCATAAACTACACGCACTACTACGCACAGCGATATAAATTTGTATAGGCTAACGTTGATGGGTATAAAAGATTCGGTCCGAACCGAATATAATTTTCTTTGTTGTGTTATCCATGTCCTTAGAATTTCAAATTTAGTTTGTCTAACATTTGAAAGAAAAACAAAAAAAAAGAAAGCAAAGATAAAAAAAAAAATTTACATTTCATTAATTTTTTTCTAACGCATTCAAAGCGATACAAATAAAGCTTTACACGAAAGAACTCAATCTGTGGCGTAAAATACACGCGAACGTCAAAAATTCTCACGCAATGCTTTACTTGTGATCAAGATTAGAAATGTTTTGCGCGAAAAAAGCCAAAAAGGAAACGCTCTGAAGCTCTGAAGCTCTGCGAGCTTAATACTTATTCATTAAAATATAAAACAAAAGCAAACAAAAATATTATTTATATATATTCTGTAAAAACAATCGCAATTCATTATGTTTGCGTAAAATTTACTGTTTGTAAAATTCACCTACACATGAGTGAAGAAGAAACAAACAAACAAACAACACGTATAAGAGTGCGTGAAAACTTTTAAGTGATTTGAGTAGTTTCGCGTAGTCCCAGTCCCTGAGTCAATCCTAAATCATCATTTCCTCCTACAAAAAGTATCGAATGAAATCAACAAAAAAGAAAAAAGAAAAAAAAAAAACAAAACGTAACTTTGGTGATATTATTTTGGTTGAAAGCAGGAAAGCAAACAAAGTTCACCTTCTTGTTTTTGTAATAAATGAAATAAAGGTGACCAACAATGTAGCGTTTGCTTGTTTGTTTGCTAATTAAAATGGTAATAATAAGCATAATAATAATGAAATTTGGCCAAAAGAAAGGGAAACGATAATGACAAAAATGCTAAATGTGAAGCCATTAACATGTAGACAAGGCCGACACTTATATGCTCTACCCCGTTTCGCCTAATGAATAATACGCCAAAAATTATACGCAATATTTTGCTTTTAATGCATTTTTGTCTGACAGCTCACACATATCGGAGGATGCTCAGGCGTTAACGCGGTCTAAATTTCGTAAACTTTATTTACTTTACTCACTTGCTTCCATAGTAACAAACCACAAATTAGACTTTGTCGCCAGCTGCGATATAAAAGATAGACCTACCGACGCGATCCCTTCTCCCTATAGTTAATTTAGTTAGGACATGTTTTTTTTTTTTGTCATAAAAATTAGATCTCTTTAGCATATAAAGCATTATTTTTCATTACCTACATCCCTACAAGGAGTGGGATCCATAGCCCAAATTCGGTAAGGTTAAGTTTTACGCCAAACTATTCTTAGGAACGCATATTCATCAAGAAGTATTCAAAATTAGGCCTTTACACCACATAAAAGCTTAGTTTCCAATATTAGCGGTTATATGATAAGAATTTTCCCACCAATTTATAATGAGTGGTGGAAGCAGTGGTTCGATCCGAACCACTTTCGGTAGTGTTCGTCCTTGGGCCAATTTTCATCAAAATATTTCGATAATTGCGACATCAGATGTCAGACCGACAGGCAGACAAGGTTAAATCGATTCCGATTCGACGAGTGTAACAAAAGTTGAGCGTATCTCAGGGTGCCGTACAATCGTCCAACGGGTGTTACAATCGTCCGCAAAGGCTATAAAAACATAGAAAGACGGCAAAAGCGTCACTTGCTTCTTATTTGTAATAAACTAATAAATTTTAATTCTCTTTATTTTTTATTCCTAGAGTACACAGGTACACAGGTAAGCACAAAACTTCACAGATTTGGTGGTCGGAATAAATCATTTAATAATGATTTGGAGGCAACGTAAAAAGCAGTGCCTTCAAGCGCGCGATGATTTGACGAAATCAATTAAATCCCTCTCGGTGTAAATATAAGGAGTAGCATGAACGATTATATTTTGCACAAAGTTGCTTCACGTCCTCCTCTACGGACTTGAATACATTTAAAAATGCTGGTAAGAAATTAAATTTTTCTCCGACATTGGAGGCTTTATTGTAAAAAAAAATCGGTCATACATTCACTATTCAAAATACTGTTCATCACCAGACAGTGCTTCTGTTATCTCTTACATAATAATAATCTGAGTTCGTGCCTCGTAAGACATGGAACCAATTCGTATTTAGGTATCGTGACATGGATGGAAGCACCGATTGAACGAATACATTATAAGTCATCCATTGAAAGTGTTAATCGGAACTCGGAATTCATTTCTGCTGATAACAGCGCAAAGGGTAGGATATTCCCCGTTAGAGTTGCAAATACTTGCTCGTCGAGTTTTGCCATCGCTCGGAGTCGAATCTTTTCATACCGTTGTTATTAGTGTTGGCATATTGCGTCGATTTCTGGTTGCAATTGCATCAACTATTGTTGGTTCACTTGTCTTAAATATAAAATATTTGCATATATATATATATACATACATACATATATATATATATATATAAGTAGCAGAAGATTATTTATTTAATAACGCCATTTATTGGCTTTACAAAGACAAAAAAGGTGGAGATAAGTGAAGGCTTCTCAAGTGAAGTTAAAGTGAACGTAATCTGTATTTGTGTTTTAATACGACGACAATGAAACTATTGGGTCTCAAGGCAGATTCCTTACGCGCAAAAGGAAGAAATTGAAAATTCTATTGATTCAATTCAACATAGCAACGGTAAGAAGATGAACATATCAAGAACACAAACTCGTCTATAAATTTTGTCAAGGTCATATATAGTGTTTTCTTAAGACATAAGACTTCGAGTTCTATAAATCAAGCTTTAATAACTCGTACCAACAATTTAGTTTTTTTGAAAAATTGCTCAATATATCAAGTGAAGGGAAGTTTATGATCAAGCAGAATGCCTAAATCAGGAAATGAGTCCACATTGTCCAACTTATCTGAATCTATAGAGTATTCGGCTGCGAACAAATTTCACTGTAAAAGCTGGAGCTTCTTACAATCTTAGAGTTCACATCATAGAATCCAGTGAGCACATTATGTGACCAAATTATTTAAATCAGATTGCAGGAAACGTAGGTAAGAATCTGAATTAAATGTCGTCGTCAACGTATTTTAATTATGGATGAAGAATAAACAACCATTGATGTATGGACTGAATAGAATTGTTTCTGACACCTGATGAGATGCGATTTGCGTCAGATGTGATTGAGTTGAAGGGCACCTTCAAGAATCTACTGCGAACATGGAACGATAACGAATTAACCAATTAAGGGTAAAAATCCTAAGCAGCATAATTTCTAAAATTTCGGTATCATTAATATTTACTTGTTAAACCTTCTTCAACAAGACGTCAACTGCTGATTTCAAAAAGTGAGAGGCGAAAACGTGTTGTTTCCGAAAAGTAAGAATCCTACATATTCCAAGGGTACCATTGAAGATGCACGCAATGGAATAGTGTTCTCTAGCAAGAATACAAGATGGCAACCCGTCTTTGCCCTTTTTGCTTTGAATCGCTTTGGGTTGCTTACAAGAATGCATTTCATCTTAAGCAAGCATCTGGCATAACAGAGAAAGTTTACATTCGGCAGCATCATAAGTAAGACGTGGACACAAATTAAAAAATGACAAAACTGTGCTATATTCATGATCGACGGATCGACATTAATGGGTGACACTAGGCACTCAAATATGATGAAATCAATCAATCATTAAGACCAAAATCTTGACTTAGGCTTGACTTGTTCATAATAACTGTGTATAAATGTATTGCATGGGCACGTTAAGAGAGAGAGAGAGAGAGGATAAGCCGCTGTACAAAGTAAAAAGTAAAAATTAAATTGCTACGAGTTCTTCTTTCGAAATACTTTTTATGAGTCTTTAGTTCATAGCTCTTAGGCTCTTATCGCTTCAACTTTGAATTTTACTTATTATTCGAAAAAACTCGATTATCTCAAGTGGACTTCACACATAGATTAACTAATTTGCGCTTACACTCGCACGATTATATTTGCAACAAAGAAGACGGATTTTAGAGCAGCACACAGCTTTTTCTCTATTAAAATGCGACTCGTAAAGCATAGCAAATTTAAGATTTGTCTCTAAAAAAAAAAATCACATCTCCCGTGGCTGTCACAAGGAGTATGAAACTAGAATACGGTATCGCTTCATCTGGCTTCATCTGTTCACCCATGTTGTACGAGTGAAAAACTTTTGTTCGATATTTGTCGATATATATGTAAAAAAAAATTCGTAATTTTTCTATCAATGCTTGTAGGCCTTAATAGATGGACTTGAGTTAAATTGTCTTTAAAGGAAGCAAATGAAAAGTAAAAAAATTCAAATAAATAACATGTGACTAGAAGCAATGTTAGCAAATGATAGAAGACAGGCGACAGGCGACAGGCGACCGGCGACATTATAAAAGGTTTTTAAAAATAGCATATGCGTGACAATTAATGCAAAAGTAATGGACATTTGTTTATATTCTTGCTGTAGCTTCGTTACCGTGTGAATGAATGCATACAATTTTCATTTTTAAAATCGTTTATATGTTTATTTATTAAACACAATAACCTACTTATACTTGCATTAGGAGAAAAATTGCTTTCTTAACGTACGGTTTGTTCCCAAGTCGTTCACCTTTTCTGCTCTTACCTTCAATCTAGATTTTTAGCTTAGATATAAAAACTTGCAAGTGAGCGACCAAAAGATCGCTCGACCATTAAACTCAAACAGCAAAAATAAAACAAGTACATATATATATATATATATATATATATTAACTAATAAACTAATAAACGAATGAAGTAATTATTATATATTGCTTTAATGGGTGTGTCCATGCTAACATACTTATGATAATCTGTTAAAAGTTACTTACAAAGCCTATTGAATCCAATTATTAGTTGTAAGTGCCCATTTACATACACATTTACACACACAAATGCATACATGGTAAAATAAGTAGAACTTTTGGACCAAAACCAAAGATTTCAACTTTAAGCTCCAATAGATCCACGAGTAATTGGTGCGGCAGTTTGCCTTCAATCATTCAAATGTTGCTTGAAAAGCGCAAAATTATAAATTGAATTTAAAATTTCATTATTATAAATGGCTTTCATATTAATTAAAATAATAAATGACATAATCGAAATTTACTATTCCGGCAAATAGAAAAAAACATGTAAAATTGTTACTGTGAGACAACCACCACCGGTCCACCATTAAATAACACTGCTTCCATTAGTAGAGTTTTCCTCTCTGAGGCTGAACACAATTTTCTTACTTTTTTAAATTTGGAAGGTCTACTAGAACGACGGTCCCTGCTCGATATCAAAGCCACTTTCAATACCAATTTGGCCCATGATGGATGCATTCTAAAACGCTTCGTCAAATTCTTCTTCTTGAATTGAATGTGAAGATTATTCGTAGCTTTCGGAAAGAGAGAAGCTTTAATGCCTTTTTTGGACTCGTTCAGTTCCCAGTTGGGTAGCAATTAGTGCAGATTATCACTTTCATTTACGCGGATATTCTACTATCACATCGATTTATATCTTTCATGCTTGCTGATCACACTGTAATTTCTAATTCTAACACTTTTTAACTGACAACGTCATATATAATAGAACATCACTTAAGAAGCTCATAGGATAACGACTAAACAAGAAATTCGTCGAAAAGTCATTATGCTATCGAAAAATCGTATCGGATTTTTTAGTCAATCGCCATCGTAAATGTAGATTTCATCCTACGAACGTAGGATGATTGATGCGTTATATTTTCAAAAAACGAAATGCAAGATATTACTTAATGTTCAGAAATCTTAAACCCGTGAACGTGACCTATATTTCAGACAGCAAGCAAATGGATTCTGAAATTTGGTGACACTTTTCCAATGCCTTGGAAAAACGAAGTCAAGTATTTAAATAAAACGTTGGCCTCTAAAGATCCGAAATTCTTTATCCCTAAACTAACAGAAACTTACAGTTAAGCGTAGACAGCAAAATATCGATTATCAAAGCTGTGTCTCATTCCATCCATCTCTTATTCTGCTTCGATATGATCTTCACCGACTTATTGCTATATTAAAAAGACATTCTTCGAAATAAACTTTTATCGACCCTCGCATTTTTCTACGACCTTGTTTTTAACAAGATTTGAAGATTAACTGTAAACTGTAATATATATATAATTCCACCAAAATGTCCCAAGACTTGCGTTCTACACGCTGAGCACAAAAATATATGGGCAGACATCAGACGGACAAGCAGACCGCCTGTAGCCCTTCAGAGTGTTCCATACGACCACACAAACTTAATACACCCTGCACCGCAAGTAGTGTGGAGTAAAAATATTGTAATCGTTAGAGTTTTGCGAAAAAAATCGCTCACTGATAGTATTTCGGAGTTCTAAGATGGTGTGAAAATTGTGGCCCTGCCCGACTACAGACACCCTTACACTAGTCTTGATATAAGCCAAGGTTTAGACAAATTAAGCTTTGCTGGGATTCTGATAACCTGATCTGATAAACGTGAATTGTCTGCGAGCAACGAGATAATGCTGTCACAAAATTTAAATAAATTGAATCAACTAAGTAGAGGAGTGATAAAGTGTCGAGATAATTAAACCAACAAAATTTTAGAAATCTTTACTAGCAGAAAACAAATCGCCCTGTGAAAGATTAAAATTTCCTAATAAATTGAATTCTATCAAGTTTATGTGACTTGGAAAATAAAATGTCATCAGCGGTATGTAAAAAAGAAAAAAAAAAAAAACAATAATAGCAACAACAACATTTAGATATCCTTTGAGGCGAATTTTTGATATCCCTCAGCTTCAAGAAATATCGAAAAAATCGTAACATCTGTTAATTACAAGTTGCAGACAGAAAACTCTCCTGCCGGACCAAATGCCTGCTTTTCAACGGAGTTTTTCGCAATTAGCAAGGAATTATCTTTTTCCGTCCCCAAGCATTTCCTTACTTTAAATTTATACCTTCACAATCACACAGCTATCCATTTAGTTCATCTAGCAAGTCAGAAACAATTTTTTTATGCCCCCAACATGTAGAGAGCATACTTAGTCGTAGCTATAGTCGTAGCTATAGTAACTTGAAGGCATTACGACAAAAAGATATATCATTCGAAGAAGAAGAAGAAAGCATAACACAAAACAATTGGCATTTCACTCACTAAGCTACGGCCGCTCCCCATCTCTTTCTCTTTCCCCAGTTATTCCTAACCTAGCAACGTGCTACAAGTTCAGAGAATAACCCCTGAATGAAAAAAAAATTATAAAAAATTTATTATATACGCTTAGCTTTTGATCCCTAAACTTTATTCTATCTTCATCAAAACCACCTTTCTTGAGACAAGATTTCCAGTTTGAAAGAATGTAAGTATTTTTTCTAAAATTTCTCCCTTATCGCAATTACTGCCAAAAAATCTCCGCCTACAACAAACAAAAAAGTCACACAACACAACATCTGAAGTTCTTTCTAGCATTACCATGGAGTTATGTTTCGCGAAAGACTGCTGAAGACTGCTGGGAGCTTTCGAGATAAATTTTGTTACCAATTCATTTTGAGTCTATTGGTTAAAGTTATTACACTTTTAATGGGAATTACCGATTGTTCAGTAAGCTCTCTAAAAAGTGAATCTTTCATAATGTAGCACAATTCACCTTATTTTTCTAGCTTTTATCCGTGACACGCATGGTACAATATCGCCAACAGTTCCATGAAACCTTGCCACAGACTGCGATAATATCTTAATCACACTTCGAGGAGACCTCGGCCTTGTCTCGATCAGATTGACGAGTGCTCAACGAGAGATCGACTAGAGATCGACGAATGCTTGATGAGAGATCAACTACAGATCGAAGAGAGATTGACTAGTGATCGACGAGTGATCGACAAGAGATCGACTATAGATCGACGAGATATCGACTAGGGATCGACGATTGCTCGATGAGAGATCAACTACAGATCGAAGAGAGATTGACTAGAGATCGACTAGAGATCGACGAGTGCTCGATGGGAGATCAACTACAGATCGAAGAGAGATTGACTAGAGATCGACGAGTGATTGACGAGAGATTGACTAGAGATCGACGAGTGCTCGATGAGAGATCAACTACAGATCGAAGAGAGATTGACTAGAGATCGACTAGAGATCGACGAGTGCTCGATGGG
>KK502402.1:3417365-3452171 GCA_000688735.1 Glossina austeni
AAAAAAAAAAAAAAAAAAAAAAAAAAATAAATTATAATATTAGTCACATTAAAAGATCTCGCTCCATTGCCATTTTGACAAAGAATTGTGGTTAAATATATTATTTTTGCGCTACTTACTTTTTGCCCAAGCCCATCATACCATATAGTACGCCAGTGCCGAATACCAAAGCACAAGGAAACAAACTGCCCAAACCGAAACACAGAAAAACAGGTAACAGAGCAAGTCTAAAAATGATTTAAATTTAGGCGATTATATTAAAAATACACAGACACAAAAAGAAAAAAAATAAAAAAGACTTTTGTCTGCTTTAGCACTTACACACAATAAAATGCCGCCCGATTCCATAATGGTCTGGCGTCAGTCCAACCAGCCAAGTTATTGACATGGTCTATACAAAAGAAGCAACAAGGAGCTTCCAATGCCATTACTATGAAGCCGATTAATACTTGCAAAATGCCACCAATTAAACAACTAACATTAAATGTTATCACCGCCAAGGCATTAAATAAACCAAACAGAATGCAAACTGTGAAAAAATGAAAGGGCATTAAATGAATTTTCAATGTAACGATAAATACTTTTAATGCAGATATCGAATATCTGATTATTTTATATCCCGTTATTATAGGCAATTAAAAAAAATCATAAAAATTATTTTTACTTTTGAAAAGTCCTGATAGATTAATCCGCCAAGATATTTAGCCTTACATAGTACAATAAAGCACTGCGTTTCCAAACCTACTTATAGGGCGACCATTACAAGTTATATTATGCTTGACTATTTATCGGTTATTCTTTAAAGTGTGGATTCAAGTGCGACAAAAATTGTTGATATTCATGCAGGATATTTTGCGATAAGCCCCTGCCGTTGCAGACAACAAATGTCAGTTCGTAGCTCATTTCAAGTAAGCCTGGTAGTGAAAATCCCCTAAAAGCTACTTTGCTGCTGTGAATGTTTGTGTGCAAAAAAAAAAAAAAAAAAAAAAAAAGCGGTTAGTGACAGCTTGGTTTTTTCAAGTCATTTCTATTACTCGTTGAAATTGTTTAATACTTTTAAACTTAGGTTTTGACTGCACCTTTGTTGGGAATCAGCCGAACATGGATTCCGAGTCCTCCTTTTTTTGGTTTATTTACATCGTCGTACATATCGAATATTATAGACTATTGATATCAATATTTTAAAATCATTTTGAAAATGTTTTTTACATTTTTACGTGTCGACTATACGAGCTCGTGAGTGAAACGCACCCATTACCAAGACTACATTGCAGTACTAGGTTAAGTATGGCTTTGTGTATCAAGCTTCACTTTTCTACTTTGGTTTTTCGCTCACGCGCTGATATGATTTGCTACGCGAACACTTTGACATCTCTACCACGTACTCCAAGCGAATATAAATACAATTCCAAGCCTAGTAAACCCCATTAAAAAAAAAAAAATAAAAGTAGAAAATGCAGTTCAGAGTGGCATTTGGAAAACCATTAGGTGGATAAATTAAATTCGAGGAATACTTGTGCTGTATTAAAAAAAATTAAAAGAACATGAGTTAATTATTAAGTTGTTCGGAAAAACTCACTTCGATTTTTTTCCAAAATGCATTTTTTCGCTGCCAAGTTAACGGTATAACGGTAACGCATTTTCATTATATATTTCAACAGCTAACATAGTAAGGCTTGTTCCTAAAGAGATTTGCTTGATTCTGCGCAATTGCCTTTGTTTGATGCTTTATTAGCTATTGAAAGCCGAAAGCCGAAAGCAACGATACCTGACATATTTTAGTTTTTTACTATGGATAAAGTAAAAATGGTATTCAAGAGAGAAAAAAATTATGGAATGTGTGTGAAGAAGACGCATTGGCAAAAGAGCAGTTCCAAAATTAGTTCATAAATTTCATCACAACAGCGCTGTTAAAGCCAATGAAGACAAAAAAAAAAAAAAAATGATGAGATTAAAAGAAAAAAAAAATTAATGCAAACAATTCGTACGGGCGCGAATTCAACCATTCATAATAATATATTTGTCCGCTAGAAAAAAATTGTCTTTCATTTTGACCAAAAAAAATAAATGACTTTCCGAACAACCCAATAGAAAACAATATATCCTTTCAATAATATAATTCCCTACATCTACTAATGTTGTTGAGACCTTTCAGGTGATCTCCCATTTTTTTTTTTTTTTCGATAAAGTTTTCCTGCTTTGGAAGCATTTTGTAAAGAATCAAAGGTTTTTCTCGATTTGTCACTTTTGCTATTGCTAGAGTGCGATCTCATAGGAAGGTGTCAGGGGAATAAAGATAGGTGGTAAAGCCATTCCCATTCCATTGCCGTCGTTTGCGATAGTTGGTCTGGCATTAGTGTTATAAAATAAGATTCTTTTCCCAGACGCTGAGGATAGTTCATGCCGATTTAATTGCAATTCAAATGCATTAACCAGTTTTCAGAGCTACTAATAGTTTCTAGGCAAATATTGCGACAGAGACTCGAGTGCTATCGCGTGGAAAAACTCACTTTGTAATATCTTTCGGACTATTCTGCCTTTCTGACGATCACGTCAGTTGCCTCATCCATCGGCAGCGTCACATAAACGAAAATATCATTAGGCTCAGCAGCTTATCCATGCGTTTCACTCGGATGATACCACGAAATACAGAGCATGATCTTGGCTCCATGAATACTCAGCTTGGTCGTCGATTATAATGGTGCAACTAGACAGAGGAATCTGATTTATTCCGCCTTGAATTATCGCAATGCACTGTTCAACTGGATTTGGGAGTTGTTATTAAGCGCGACTCTTAACAATTTGAAGCTAATGAGCAATTTGTAGGCATATTTATGATCGGTATGTCAATAATCGAAATCTGTTGTTCGACGACAATTCATTTTTCATCTTATGTTGGAACGAACTTGCAATTCTATGATGAAATCAACACGATATTCTTTGTTGTTGGCTATAGTTAATATTGAAAATTCAATTTGATTATTCGAAGCTCAAGACAGACCTCGCTTTCTTGATCTTATTAAACATTGATTGTTGCCGGAAATTGTTTCAAACATTCTTACAGAGGTACATGCATCACTTCTCACAATTCTACGCCTTTCAGCAGGACTTCATTTCAAAATAAAATAGTATAAAGTAAAGTATAAAGTAAAAAAATTATGCTGGATAGCGACAGAATCTTTTATACCCATAGCCTTTATAGTGAACGGGGAGAAGAAAAAACAAATAAAAAAACTTTTTCCGTGTAGGATCGAATCTTTTATATAACTACCAGCTTAAAAAAGTAAAAAAAAAAAAAAAAAAAAAAAAAAAACGAAAAATAATTAAATAATAGGTAGGCAGATATTAGATGGGCGTGGCAGATTACTTCCATTTACGTACACATATTGTAAAATCGTCCGCACAATACATTTGCAAGTTTTTATCGCTCTGCCTCTTTCTAGTTTCTAGTTTATCAGCGATAAGTGAAAAATGCAGAAAGCAGAAAGCAGTTTATGCAGTTTACACTGCAGGCGATTCTCTCGATCGATTTAGCCCATTTTCAATAGCGACTTGCATGCAAGAACTCCCAATGTTTTTGCCAAATTTCAAGGCGATATGTAATTTTTTGAAATAGAGAGATTGTTTAACCAATACTACCGCCTAAATCGTTCGAGTTCAGTTCGCAATTCACTACAGTTCAAAAGCATTTAAAAATAATCGCGACAAGACATTATTCGCCGTAGAGATTGCTTTGCTCATAGCTGTAGTATGAGTGTTCAGGCGGCAGAGGCATAGTATCTATCGATTGGTCACGCATTCGCTAAGCTGCAGCCACCACTTCCCATAAGAAGTTGGTCATATTCCTCTGTTACTATCTTTTATGGGGTCTGTAAAGCTTTCTTCTGGATGTTGCAAACGTGTTGACGAAATAACAATACTTCCATCTTTCGGTGGTGAGCATAGAAACGATCCTTAAATTTTGTACATGCAGCAGCAGCCACTAAACACTTTTAATTGCAATAACTAAGAAAATTATATTCGGTCGCGGCCAAATTTTTTATACCCATCACTGTTATCCTACAAAAGACTGAAAAAGTAAAAGAATTAAATTTTCATACTCTATAGCATGCAGAGGGCGCAGCCGATGTTTTCTATTTTCGAAATAAAAGTTTTTGCAAAGTTTTGTGTAGGCATGTGGGCGTCGTAGGCGTGTCCTTTTAAAAGTTTACATCAATTCCATTCAATTCTTTTGCAAATTTCTAGATGATATTTTCATTTTCGCTAGAGAGAGAAGGTTTACACACACAGGTAAGACACAGTTGGGCAGACGGCCAACTAGATTGGCGAACAGACGGATATGTTTAGGTGCACGCCAAATTTGTAACTGGCCAAGAAGTTATATGCTTTGTGGGCGTTATGAAGCTTGTTTCTGTGCTGTGTAAACGTTTTAAAAAAAGAAGTTAAATTTTGATACGCCATAATATCGGGTAGGCGTGGTCAATTTGTTCCATTTTTGTAAAGGTGCTACAGTGTCTCCCAAAGAATATATGTATAAATTGTTGAAAATTTATCTACTGTAGCTAATGAGTAATGAGCAAAAATCCAATTTTTTATTCATTCTAAAAAACAAAGGTCTTCCCAGTTTACACGGTGCATGGTCGACGGCTTTGACCCATTTTCAATACTAATTTGCGTGCAAGAACTTTCAATGTTTCTGCCAAGTTTGGAGTCGACAACTTCATTTTTGTGGCCAGGAGAACGGTTACAACATATATTACAACGACGGACAGACGGACATACCTATATCGATTTAGAATTTGATGCTGACCAAGAATATATATACTTTATGGGATATCCAATGCTTCCTTCCGGGCGTTGCAAACGTTTTAACAAAATGAATTTACCTCTCATCCCTAATGACGGGATGGGTATAAAAAGTTCGAAAATCGAATGCACGTAGCCCACGAAATTTGAGAAATCATGCTTTTTTTTGAACACATCTCGTAGCTCCATCATTTTTGCTTATAAAATATGTGAAGTGATAAAATTCATAAAATAACTGAGCTAAGAATGCTCAGAATTTGTGAAACGATTGCGCGTGAAAAAGCTTCAATACAAAAATTTCTTTTACGCTCTGCAGAAAATACACTTAGCTTAGTAGATAAATCAAACGAAGTGCTTCATTAATTGAACTTTGGACGGGAAACAGGGAGAGCTGTTATCTTTCTTCGAGTTTCCAGTAAGCAAATAAGAGTCAAGTTGACAGAAACATTCCGACTATTAAGCTATTAACATTTCTTACTCACTTACACGTTACACTAGATTAGTCGCAAGATGCATAAGACATGCGATTGCAAATTGCTTATATACTATACATTGGCTTATTATAAGATGGAGATATTAAAGAAAAAAAAAAAAAAAAATTTATCCTAAGCATTATGTATATACGATTTTTGTAATCGTTCCATTGCAGTAAACAAAGTTTGATAAAAATCGTATTTCTCCTTATTTCCAATAGCATTGCAATCGATAGATAAAAAAAACATATGCATGAAATTTTTAATTTCTTATGCATTATCCACGGACTTCAAACGTTCATTTTTGAAATATATATATATTGTGCAACTATACAATGGGGAAAAGTGTTCGCAGTTTTTGTTATATAGGCGGGCTGGCGTCCTCTTCAAATTCTCTTGCAAGTTTGTAGACGATATCTTCATTTTTGCGAACCGGAGAATATGCATCGCGGAGATAGCACACGTTTGCGTGCACATACAGACAGACAGTTGAAAAGGCGAATATGGCCGGTGCATTCCGAATGTGAAATTGACCAAGAATTTACATACTTTAGGAGGTTTTCTAAGCCTGCTTCAGTGCGTTATAAAAGTTTTGAAAAAAAATGTAACTATGACGCGCTGTAAAATTGATTGTTGCAATAGTTTTTATAAAATCAATACACCCCTTCAAATACTGCACAATAATGTTATTTTGGAAATTTTCAAAATTGCAAATTTTTTTTTATATAACAACTTCTTCCAAATAAGGTCTTATATGAAAAGTTGTCGCTAAACGATCAGATCCAAAACGTTTTTATTAAAAAAAATTCTGTATACTAAGTTTTGTCAGCAAGTATCTTAGAAATGGCGTCCTATAGATTCGACTGAAAAAGTACATCGACAAATGCTGGACAAACGGACAAACCAGCTTAAATCGAAGCAGAAAATGATTGCCAATCAAATCAGTATAATAAAATGTCAGTCTATTTTAGGCTATTCTTGATTTTACACACATCCACGCAAACTAAATATATTATGTACTACAAGTAGTGTAGGGCATCAAGAAATTTATATTCAGCTGGGGCCGCATTTTATATATCCACCACCCTCCATTTTATCATACCAATATAAAATAACATCGTTACAATAAGTTATTATAGGTAGACCCTTAATTAAGGGGTTTTAGAAGTTTTAGATAAATTAATAACAGATTTTATCTAGAATAAAATGAAAAATGTTAAAATTTTATTATCATTTCTTTCATTTTTCAACACACAATATATCTTCGTGTGAGTAAAAATATATTAAAAAAATTGCAGCCTTCCATTTTTTACGATTTGTGGGTAGTGAGCAAAAATCAACAAATTTTCTATTAGAGAAATAGGCATGTGTTTTGATCAATTTGGACCATTTTCAATACCAACGCGTTCAACATCACACCATCTACACAAGCACACTCAGGCACAGACAGAAATTATAGCGACTCTGAATTTTAGTTTTTCGGTGTTGCGAGCATTACGCTAAAACGAGCATACTCTCGTCTTTCGACCATACATCATGAATATGCTTGTTATGCCAACATTATGACATCCATAATTATACTAGAACTTTCTTTCTTGGGAGTTTTAGTTGTATCCTCAAAAATTTTAAGAAATATATTTCGAAATTTCATTATACTTTTTAACAGAATATACTTTTTTTTTTTTAAATTTAATCTTGCATATGGCCTGCTAGCTATAAGGTTCTCAATAGTACCTTGGGCCGGTTTGCTTAAGTCAATGGCTTTACTAAATTATTGATGCGTTTCTGAATTGCATGTGCATGTGTGTGTGCTGCACCATATATATACACATGTGAACAAAACGGGAAATTAAAAATGAAAAATTACCTTTCGTAAATGGAAAAGCAGCAGAAACGAATTTGTGCAAATAAAGGCTCACTGGGATAATTAGGCAAAGATTTATTATTCTTAATGTGGATTTGTTAAAGTGCTGTTTGTTATTTCACCTAACATTGCCATGGGTAGAATCAATTGCCAAAGACAAATTATAATCGTGAAATTTATTTTGGAACGTGCCCAATATTCTGGAAGTAAATATTATTTGGCCATACCACAACGCAATCGGACGTTTCAATGAATTGCATACACCTTTTTTTACTATAAGAGCTGCGACAACTGAAACCTTTGTTCCCCATACACTTGTGAGGTAACCAAATGATGTGTAATTCTAGAAAACTTGCGAACGGTTGATGTGAATCAACAATTGACAAATCTTAAAAAATGATAAAAAAAAAAAAAAATCTGCAGTTTCAACAGCAAAACCCCTTCAAACCAATTGCCGATAGACAATCTACTCCGAATTCATAATCCACCACCTGGGTTCTAACTTCAAAAACCCTGCTTCAGGCAAAGTGAGACTCCAATATATAATTGATCATATTCGCAACGGGAAATGTACGAGCTACGCACTGTTCGGCCTAAAACGTGTTCATCCTGTCCTCTAGCAAAACAGTCATGTGCTCGCTAAGAGCACAGGTAGAGAAAAAGAAATCTACGTTAAAGTTTGCTTAGCGTGTTATTGCCGAATGCAAAGCACAGGCACAAGAAGAACAAAATTATGAAGGACAATGCCACGTCCAATCAAACAAAGATTCTTCCTTCTGATGCTCCTCCTTAATGTCGCTAAACGTATTCGTGTAACAAGATTATACGTGTAACTCAATGTCCCGATGGAATCACAGTTGTTTTTAAATAATGATGAAATGGCCCTTTAGGACCCCAGATCAAGAGTAACCAAGGCTGGTGGAGATAAGCAGTTTCTTAAATTTAAAATAAAAATCTCATATCAAATTTGTTTCTTCATAAAGCATGCAAACATTTTCCAAACTCGTACGAATGCGATAAAAAAAAGAAATACTTTTATAGATGTTGTTATACAAGTATTGTGGAAATATTACAACCCATTCGCAACGATTCGTAATGAAAACCACAGAAAACTAACGCCAAGCAATTGTTGAAATTTAATAGTAATGAAAAAGTGCAAAATCAATGAACAGAGAGTAAACATACATATTCTCTAATTATTCGACTTTGCCTGCAAAGATTTTGTACAAAGTGGCTAAAATACATAGTACTAACTTACTGTACATAAAAAAAAAATAAATAAATAAAAGTCGGAACCCTCTGTCGCTTATTTCAACAATTTATAAACTAAATCGAACGCAAAAAAAAAGCTACGAGATTACGAATTAAAATTTAAATCAGCAAATTTCTTCTTAACCGAAATGCAGAAAGCATCTTAAGGATCTCGCTATCGACAAAATCGCTAACGTTTATTTAAAAAAAGTTATTGTACAATAACGCTGCAACATTTGTTTTAGTAGTAGTAGTTTCTGGGTGATTTTAGATCCCCATATGCACAGCAGAGCAGCCTATTTTCAGGAAGTGAAACATAAAGAACGTTTTATATGCTAATGCTTGCTTCTTGCTATCAAAATGGCAGCCGTTTATAGCCTTAACTTGAATTGTTTCACACAAATTATGAGGATTCGAATATCGTAGCATGATAATTGCATCACATGCAACGATTCA
This sequence comes from Glossina austeni, assembly GCA_000688735.1. Classification (NCBI taxonomy): domain Eukaryota; kingdom Metazoa; phylum Arthropoda; class Insecta; order Diptera; family Glossinidae; genus Glossina; species Glossina austeni. The sequence goes on from KK502402.1 coordinate 3,426,216, forward strand.
AACTTATTATTACGCTTTTTCATGCATAATTGAAAATTCCAAACTTATCCTTTTAATTAATTTCCTTTTTAAACAAGAGTCGACAGAGTACTAGAGCCAGCCACTTCTACACATGTACAATTTATGCAATTGTTATAAAAACTTTTGTGTAGTATCAGTGTCAAATATCATTATCCATTCAACTATTCACTTATTCAAGACCCCCGCAAAATGCATATAGACAATATCAAGAAGACAACACTTGATACACACAATAATAAAAAATCGATCACAACAAAAGTTACAGTAATTAAATGAAAAACTCTTCAAACACTTACAAAAGGCTCCTACAATACCCAAAAAACGTACACCATATTTTATGTAGATTGGTTGTTCATCTAATGGGCCAGGCTGTTGATTGGGCCTCGACATCAAACTGGTCAACTTTTCCGTAAAACTCTAAATAAGTAAAAAGCACATTGGATAAGCATTTAGTTTCATAGAATTTTCTTTTTTTTTTTTTCATATTTTTGAATGCGATTTATTTTCTTTTAACGATTGCTGTATCATCTTCGCTATTAATCACAAGATTTTCACTTTTTCCATTATTTAATTTGCTCAAACCAAAACTCACCATGATTGCAATATTCTAAAAACTAAAAATTCGGCTTTAAATATAAACCCAGTTTCAGTTTAATGATAAGATTTTTAACAAAAATTCATAAATTTTCTAGTGGTTTTGCACTTAAGTAACTTTTTCTCTTTCTTTTTTTCCGCCTCCTTTTCTCACATAAAATATTCTCATTTATGCCTCGTCTTATAGTATTGCCAAATGTTCATGGCTTTCAAAATTGTAAGTATATCGTAAAGAGTGATAGAAAAAATATTTGTCAAAAGTGGAAAAGTTGAAGTACAGTTTTGTATTCCTCTAGTAGATCAATTCTAGGGATCTAATGCCATTTCTTAACAAACTTGTAGTAAAAACGGAAAAATAATGTTTCGAAATTTAAATGATGTATAAAAATTATTAAATGTAGCTTCACTCTATGACCAAGCGCTGCAAATTATTAAAAATTAATAATTTTCGAAAATGTTCATTTATATTATAAAGGCATACTTCTAAGTCGCTGCAAACGGAACATATAGCTTGATTATTTCAATATTATAAGAGCTCGGTTTTAAATCAAAAATGTATGCATTTGTAAATTACATCAATACAAGTACAATTTACACAATTTTACAACGCTGCGTCTGTACGCACAATTCTTATAATGAAAGAGAATTCAGGTGATGAAGATTTGCCAACCTTGTAAACAACCTTAACTGAGTGCAGTAATTTGTTTAATTTATCAATAAGTTGACATATATATAGTTTTGGGATTAGTCGCACAAAAATTTACTTAAAACTTTGCGTAATTTTGCTGGTTAACTACACGTTAAATACAATGCTTCTCGGTGTTATTAATCTAAGTTGAGAAATTTTAAGAAATATTTCAATTACAACAAAAGAAGAATAGAAGTGATTGGAAAGCTATAGCCCTTCAAGAAATATAGATACAAACAAGCTATCAAAAACTATTAAAGTTTATTTGGAAGCTTAAGATTTCGTTAAAAAAACCAACATTTTCCAAAAACATCTAAGATATATACAAAATTATATCTCTGGTGAAGTCTCAATGCTGAGTAAAAGCCATATGAAAAAACAATGCTTAAAAGTTGTAAGGATTGTTCATCAAAGTAGTGAGTTTCGAGAACCGATAGCGGCAGACGTTTGCTCACATAGTGGTTTTGTCTTGGCTAGATGTACGGAGCAAAAACACATAGGAGAGAGATCACGTGTACATTTGTTATGTACAAAATGCAACGGGGTATATGGTAATGAGAATGAATTGAATGATCACTATAAAGCTCATCATCAATACTCCAAATCCTGGAAAGACGTAATATATCGTTGTAAGAGGTGTCAAAAATCCCTAAAGTCTTATTCTTCCGTTAGAAGACATTTTAGAGAAGCTCATAATGATAAGGTTTATAATTGCCAAAAGTGTTCTGCTAGTTTCAAGGTAAAGATGAAATTATATTTAAAATGTATAGTTGTTGTATTCTGTTCCGTTACAGTACAAGCAAAACCTAAGATATCACTTGGCTAAACACGACAATCGCAAACCTTTCAAGTGCACCTACTGTGACAAAGCGTTCGTTTTACGTTACGAGTTATTAATACACGTCAGAATTCATACTGGCGAAAAGCCATACAAATGTCAGGTAACAAAGCTCAAAATCAAAAAATCTGTTATATAAAAAACTTTCATTTTTGATTATTGTAGATTTGTGACCTAGCATTTGCCCATCGGTCCAACTTTGTCAGACATTTTCGATTACACAGTGTATCGGAAAGCAGCAGAAAAAGCGTTGAGTGTTTTAAAAATGCTGCTGATGCTCCAACGAACTTAAATGTAGAATGTGCCAAAGACGCGCTTAAAAAGAAAACATTCACGGAGGGTTTATATCAGATTCCGACCACTGAAAATAATTTCATTAATAATACATATTCCCCTGCCGGGATTTCTTCAGATATTAAGCCCACAAATGTATTGGATGCCAACAATGTTAATGTTTCTGGAAGTGCGACTACAGTTGGGAAAACAATTGGGTCCGTTGCTACTAAGAAATATGAACAGACGCCTGGACAGAGGTCGCTATTGAAAAAGAATTTCAAGCTTGACTTAAACTCTCATAATTCCGCACAGATCTCCACCTTTAGATTGATTTCTAAAACCTCCAGACCCCTTGAAAATCCATCAAGCTTTAAAAGAACTCAAAAATTATCTAATATTGTGGAGTCTAACAGCACCGAAAATTTATCTATAAATATAAAATGTGTGGAAGCATTAAATTCAAATGAAGCCTTTACAAAGACAACAGGATGTGCGAAGGACAAAACATTAATTCGAAAGGATTTTATCTGCCCAACAAGTTCGGATCTGTCTCAAAATTTGCTCAATACCTCCTGTCATGACTTTACTTATGCGAAGTTAAGCAAAAACTATAGCAGTGAATCGTGCAATGCCAACTTGGAAATGTTTCAAGGTTCATTACCGTCGATGATGCCCAAAAGCAATGGGGAGGATAATAAACAGATAAAAGAAGACTTTTTATCTAACACAGTCGATAATGTTCAAAACTCTCTAAATCAAGTAAAACCTAAACCATTATACACTAACGCCATTATACTAAGGTCATCGGAATCATTGCCGACAAACACGTGCGATTTGCAACAGTTAACATATCCAGAAAATTCAATTCTTTTAGATAGAAATATTGTCGGCAATAACGCGTTAACGCAGCCTAATACCACTTCAATCCCGGGAACAATGGAGCCGCCCGCCTCGCCTGGACATTCCGTTAGTGGCCTTAATTTACCATTAATTGGCCATTTTCATTCCCCAGTTAATGTTGAAAAAGAAAATTTAGTAAGCCCAAATTTAAAATATGCAGTTAGTGAAAGGCTACTAGCTGAAAAGTTTAGAGATGAAAGCGGTAATTATAAATTTTCGAATGAATCTACGAATTCTAATGAACTTATAAATCAGGAAATTTCCTGCAAATCTGAATCATTTACAAGTCAAAGCGTTGGAGCTTCCATGCTCCCTGCTAAGCCTTTGGTGACTGCCGTGAAATTATTACCTGCTGTTGATGATGTAAATGAATGTTGTAGAAGTGAAATGGAAGTCTCTGCATTAAGAAGATATAAATTTCAGTGTTCAAAGTGTTTTAAATATTTTGAGAAAAAATCCGCACTAAATAAACATTGGCGTACTCACACCGGGGAGAAGCCATATCAATGCAATTTATGTCCAAAATCTTTCGCTGACCCGTCGAACTACAAGAAACACAAAGTTCTCCATAGAAATGTAGCTGAAGCCCTTAAGATTTCTAAACCGGTGGCAAAAACATCAAATACCCCTGATACTGATGCAGATTCCTTGGAGGATAAGCAAGAGGTACAAACGATTAATAATATGAATGAAGATGACTCATTGGTTGGTAGCATGGAAACATCGTTACTGCAAAATATTTTGGAAAATGTAATATATAGGGAAGATATCCTCGAAAATATAAGAGAAAATTTAAATCTATCTTTAAATTCAATCGAGACGAAAGTCATAGTCAAAAAGCCTTAGTTTCTTAAATTGCTGTAAATGGGTTAATACCGTCAAGTGAATGTAAACTAGAAGAAGAAGAAGAATATAATTTACAAATGAAAAAATAATTTAGTATAAGAAACATGCTTTTATATGAGAAAAGACAAAAGTATAAACTACTTGTAGAAAGACTGCTAAGTCGTTGCCAAGAAATCCAAACCGAAAATGAACGCTGTGTAATAAGGTGAGTAGTTGATGAATCTATCATTTTCATCATAGAAGGGCTAAAAAAATTTGCAACTTTAAGAGTCAACACAATAAAAAAGTTAATACGTCGTCGCGTACGAGATGTGGAGCTACTGAAGAAATGTTTAGATCGTCATAATGACATTTGGCGTTCGTTGCCTATGGTTGCTCCTCATCCAAAAAGAAAAATCGAACAAAAACGTGGTCCTAAACCAAAGAATAAGGATCCCAGTAATCAGCAAAAAGAGAAGAAAGTGCGTAAGCAAAGGATGAAGAAGACCAACGATGAATTAGGTAAACCCTCTGACGCCAACAACATTAACCCGGTTCAGGGAATAGAAGAAACGCGATTGTACGAAAGTCACGCTCAACAATTGCTCATGATGCAACAACGTCAAATAAACTTGAAAAAACAATTTCTTTAAAATAAAATATTAAACACCATAACAAAAAATATTTGTTTTGTTTTATATGTTTTATTAGACTTTACTTAAAATAACTAAGCGATGAAAACAATAATAGAAAAAAGATTGCAGAACGATTTTCCGGGAACTCTAAATAACACTTCTTACACTCTTGGGAAAATCTTGTTCAGGAGATAACCTATTCAGCTTGTCTGAGGCGAGCTAGACGTTGGGTTAATTCGTCCTGTTCTTGAGACACCTGAGTGGCTGTACCAACGGCTGAACTTTGCACACCACTAGGCAGTTCCATATTTAATTCCAATCTAAAATAATTTCAACTTATTGAAGAAAACGTTCACTTTTAAGGAAAAAAGTAATTATTTTACCCTGCTTCGTCCGCTACTTGCTGTAGCAAATTGTCAACATCGCCTTGTGGGACTGAAGTTGTTGTTGTATCCGACATTGTGTTTTCCATTACCGAACTTTGTACATCTAGATCCTCAAATTGAGATTCGAATTTTTCCATCAGAGAAGAGATTTTCTCTAAGTTCATACCCTTCATGGCAGCGTCCATGGCCTTAACCACACCCGCCATTGAACTAGTAACTTTACGCGTAGTTAGTGCGGATTGTACTCTACTGGCCACTGCGTCTACTCTTGCACTCATACGCAGATAATTAACAGCTTGATTCTTTTGGCGTATAGCATTTTCGGCATGAATCCTAGCCACATCCATGTTACCCTTCTGTATAGCCTTTTTAGCTTTGGCTTTCTCTAATTTTTCTTCTTTTTCACATCGTTTGCTATTGCGTTCAAGTTCTTTCACCGCGAACTTTAGATTGAATAAATGTTCTAAAGCAGTTAACCATTTTTAAAGTTAATTAAATTTATTAAAAATTCTTCTAAATTTCTCATACTTTCCATAGCAGACGTAGACATGTCGTTCCCCAGTTTGTTTCGCTTGCTTGTTCCCCAAAATAAGATTTTTCTTTTCCCTTTGTTTTATTTTTGCAAATAACACAAATTTTGTTTTACTTTCCAAGCTCTTTATAGTTTTAAGTTAATTTATGTTGTGCTTAGTTTTTCTTCTTTTGTATGATTCACATACTGCTTTTTCACAAAAATAACGTCATATCTATCAAATGTTTTGATTATTGGTTCTATTTAGAGTGATCATGCTGCCACCTGTCAGTTATATTGGCAAATACTCGTAGTCCGCATTCGTTTAGCTAATCTTATGCTTAAAAATTGATAAAATGAAGAATATGATATACTGATTGTAATTGCTCCTAATATAGTTAAGATGTTCCAAAAAAAAAAGATAGATCGATTTTTGGTTGCTCCCGAATAAAAGATTTTCATATGCATGCAGATACTTTGTTCAGTCATGAATGATTGGAAAATATCGGAAAAAAGTCTTTTTTGCATTACAGTAGCTTCTCAGCTACATCATTCATTTTCAAACCGTTTAAGATGGAAAGTCATAGTCATGTCAATGCCACAAGCGATCTTCACTTGCTTACAATTTCATCCTTATCTAAATCCTGAATCGCTTTTGAAGAGATATTTAACTAAAATGATTCAATTCCTTATATGCTGTTATTTCCGCTCCGTCCAAATTTTTTTTCCATATCCTGTCAACGATATCGTAATGATAAATATACTATATATAGAGAGACAATTAGTCTCAATTAAATAATAGGTATAAAGGTTCTATTAAGGTAACATCGCAGGCAAAGCAATCTGCACCAATTATTAAATTCCATCCTAAATTTTCAGGGCAAGTTCGGAAACCACGTTAGCCCTTAATCAAAAGCTAATACGAGATTCACGCACTATTCTTTGTAAACTTATTAGCTGTACTTACAGGATCCTCTCAATTTCTGACAATATTTTGACGTTCATGATTAGATCCAATGAGAAAAGAAGCTAACAATTTCTTTGTAAGAGTGTACGCGCAATTAACGGCATTTTGTATACTATTTCGCCGAATGGTAAAAGCTCCAATATTATGTAACGTTAAGAAATTTTACGAACTTCAAATACAAAATTGGATAGATCAAAATTGCTATATTGTCGATCATTATAAATTTAAAAAACTTCCTTACCACAATCCAGAAAATTAGAATATATATTAAAGGTTTTCTCTCTTCAATCTACTCAATCATTTTTATAAGATATCTTGCTGAATATTTCAAACTTTTTTATATATTTCAAGCAGAAGAATAACGAAATTCTAGTATATAGTAACTGCCTGGTAAAAATTGTACATAAACTTGAGCGTATCTTTTGTATCAAAAATTAGAAAAGTTGTGTTTTGTGAAAGCAGAACAGACTTAACTGATAATACTGCTACTCAACGAAGTTAATTAAACACCTCATGCAGCTTGTTAAGGTTTTGTCCTTGATGGAATTAATTTCTTGATCGGCTCGCGATTCGCGCAGAGCACAATTATCAGTAATTTTAATTCTTGAGTAGACCTACTGAATAAGTAATTTTGGTACTAGTGTAATAGAAAGCTTCAAGCTACAATTTCATTTCAATTCAATTCATATATTGACCGTTCGTGACGTGCACAAATTTATTGAATTTCTCATTTCATGCTAATTTTTTTCGTTTTATTACATTCGCCTGCAAGTTCTTGTGACACTTTATAAAGCATTAAAACTTTGTAAACAGCCGAAAACTTTCCTTTTCCACTTCGATTGTGCGTTAAAAGAAGATGAGAAAAATTGGTGAAGATAACATAGATACCGACAGTGAGTGTATGTTGATTAGCTTTTTGCGGATTAATTATAAACAGAATGAAGCCAGTGTTACCAATGCTACGGCTTAGGAATAATGGCGATTCCGATAAGATGCCGATAACTTCAAATGTTCCAATTACTCCATTCCGTTAAACTATTTCACTTCTTCTTGGTTTGTGTCCAAGATCATGTAATAACACACACATTGCACGCATTGAAAAATTAAATTCCATATAACTTGATACAATTATCAAAGGAAAGAAGAGACATTCGAAACAAAAATTACGACCGTATGAATTAAAATTGCAACAACAAATTCACGAACCTGTAATGCCATTAAACTCTAACCTCTAATGATATCAACTGTCTGGTCTGCGGATAGGAAGGCGAGTTTATTGAAGTTGCGTACCATGACAAGGCGATTGGTAGTGTTATAATTTCAACAAATAGAAACGGAAAGTATAGTCAAGCAATTTAAATGCGATTGTTTTAGAAAGAAACGCTAAAGATAACACTTTTGTGGAAAAGAAGAATGAATGAAGTAAAAGTGCAACTCTGAAGTTCTTTCGGCTGTTTTAACTAAATATATATATATATATATAAATAATATAAATATAATATTTTATGTTTATATATAACTCTCTCCCTCTCTCTTTTCTCTCTTATTTGGATAAATAAATAAATTTAAATTATGAGCATAATAATAATAATGTGATTGTGCGGTGCGTCAATATCAGAGTCGATTTTTTTCATAGTACAATATACTGGAATTCTACCTTATGGCGTGTGCTACGAACTATTCCTTTTTAAAAAGCATTAATACGTTTTTGTAGTTGGTTTAGTGAAATATTATTATTCATTGATGTTTTACGGAGTTTTGTTGATGATATTATGATCTCCAACTCTGGTTGATAAGTAGTCCACTATTTATATTTTTCAAGTTAAACGTTGAACGGCTTCAGTTGACGTTTGATTATTACGGAGATATCGCATCTCAAACAATCAATTCTTTCCTTGTGCAAAGCAATCTTTTCGATTTTACATTCATTACTCATAACGTATCCAATTCAATTGATTTAAGTGCATATCTAAGTATAATAAAATAAATTAACGATTTTCGTACATGAAGGGTTTACTAATAGAGCCTAGACCACTATGAAATATAATTTGTATATTTGTCAAAGTTCCGAATGAAAGCGACGCGATTCTGATATATATGACTTTAATAAAGCAAATACTCCTATGAAATAATATATAAAAATTATAACCTTAACAAAAAGCATATTACATTTGTCAAACGTTTTTTACACAAAACATATGTATCGGAGATCTCGTAGAGCATATATATATTTGATCAGCATAAATAGTAAGATCAACATTTAGTTTAAGATTAATTTAAATCATCTAAAGAATTACTTGTGCGTATTGGAGCGTCTAGGACATGTCCCGTTTTAAAACAGACGAGTAATAGCGTATTATGCGCACTATATGGCGTTACATTTTTTCTTACAAAATGTAATGCAAGTACGAAATAAATCATCATTGAACTTCTATGAACAAAAGGAACAAAAAGCCGAAAGAGTTTTGATAGAAAAATCTAAAAAAATTAATTCTCCATTAACCAGTAATAAAACACAATAATAATTAAATTTCAATCAATAAAAAACAATGCAAAGTGTTTTAAATACAGTAAAAGGTACAGCTCTAAATGTGGCTGAATACTTGACGCCTGTCTTGAAGGTAGGTGTCTACAACGTCTAGCATTTCTATGTAATTATCGCCTAAAAGGGTGGAAGTGGGTGATTCATAAAAAAGGACCTTAGTATACACAGCCAATACGTAAATACTAATTGTTTTTTCTTTCTGTGTTTCGTGAAACAAAACAAAAGGAGTCGAAATTTCGTGAAACTGGTGTTCTTACACCGGAAGAATTCGTTGCTGCCGGAGAACATTTAGTACATCATTGTCCTACATGGCAGTGGGCGATTGGTGACGAAGCTAAAGCAAAAGCCTACTTACCCAAAGGCAAGTGGTCCTTATGACAGTTGACAGTGTTAATATTTTACTTTGTTTTGCAGATAGACAATTCCTAATTACCCGTAATGTGCCTTGCTATAGACGTTGCAAGCAAATGGAATACGTCGGCGAGGAGACCGTAGTGGAAGAGGAGTCTGGTGATGGCGGTTGGGTGGAAACCCATCAACTAAATGAAGACGGCACTTCAGCTGAATTAGATCAGAAAATTTGTGAATTGACATTAGATGATAGTAAAGTAAGTTATGCTGAAATATTTGATCAATTAAAGCATAACTCTATCTTATGGTTAGGAAGAAATGCGCACTCCAGACAGTGAACAGGCTGGTGCAGTGAATGCAGAGGTTGATGAAGAGGATGACGAAGCTTTAGATATGGATGAATTCGAAGAAAGTGGAATGTTAGATTTGGTGGATCCGGCTTTAGCCACTACAACGCGTGAATCGGAAAAATCGGAAAACAATAAAGTAAAAGGAGATAACACTGCAGACTCAGGAGATTCCGTTCTACATACTCGTACCTATGATTTGCATATAACATACGATAAATATTATCAGACACCACGTCTTTGGGTTATTGGCTATGATGAGGTTGAAAATAATTATTTTAACATAATTTTTTATTTAAATGTATTTCCGTTTTATATCCACCACCAAAATATAAGGATATATACATTTTGCAACACCCAGGAAGACGCTTCAAACTACCCATTAAAATTATATATATTCTTGACCAGCATCCACTGTTGAATCAATTTAAGTACTTCCGTCTATCCGTCTGTCTGTCTGTGGAACGACGCTGTCGGCTTCAAATTTAATACAGACATTGGAGGTTCTTGTATTTAGGTTGATATCGAAAATGGGTGAAATCGTCCGAAAGGACCGCGTAAGCTGAGAACACTTCTGTTTTCAAAAATAAGAAAAAAGAGTTTTTTTTGCTCACTATTAAGATGTATGGATAAAAATTTGTGGAATGTGTACAAAAATGAAAAAATCTTTCGCGTCCACCTTACATTATAGTATGTCAAAATATCATATCAGATTCTTTAAAATGCTCAAAGGCGAGTTTCAGAAACCTCACGAAGTACATATGCTCTCCAAGATGACCTCACAATATCTCTGGTCTTTGGGCGATTCGTCATTGTTTTGACATACAATCTATAAAAATGAGAAAGTCATTCGCACCCATCCAAATATCACATAAACCAATCTGGACATTTACTTCTTCGCTTCTTTCTTTTGCCCTTTTTAGAATAAAGGTGGTGGGTGTATAAAGGACGCGGCCACAGTCAAAAAATAATTTTCTTACTTGTTTCCTTTTTGTGCTCATATTTAGAATCGTAAACCTTTAACTGTGGAACAAATGTACGAAGACGTTTCTCAGGATCATGCAAAGAAGACTGTCACCATGGAAAGTCATCCCCATCTGCCAGGACCAAACATGGCGTCAGTGCATCCTTGCCGACACGCTGACATTATGAAAAAAATCATACAAACGGTTGAAGAAGGCGGCGGTGAATTGGGCGTGCATTTATATTTGATTATATTTTTAAAATTCGTGCAAACAGTTATACCAACCATTGAATACGATTTTACACAGAATTTTAATTTATCCTAAATTTGACGGGACAATTGGGCAATTTATGGATATTTGAAAAATGCGCTTTAAGAGGCAAAATTAAACTTAGTTTCAAACAATCTCTATATTTGTATATGAAATTAAAGCTTGTTTACTTTAGCAGTGTATTTGTGTTTAATGTGAATTATTGTATTTTATGGAATTGTTTTAATAATAAAGAGTTGATAAAGATACCATCTCTGGCTGAGTTAGCAAAAGAAAGCACATCAACTCCCGCTTTGTGTTATTAAGAAAATAATCAAAACTATATGCTAGGACGATCCATTCCAACAATAACAACTGCGATATCTCTAAAATAAACGTAAAACGTGAAATGACTAGGAAATAAATGCTACAACTATATAGTACTGTGTCCTTTCATAAATAAATAGCGAAACTCGACTGTACTTCACACAAATCGTCGAAATTTTTTTAGTTCGAATCGTTTTCGAAAAAAGTGCACATCGTATTTCTTTTCATATACAAACGCCAATCCTCTCTTGAGTGAAAGAAGGGAATATAAAATTAAAAAATCACAAGAGTCTATAATTCTCTGCCTAGAGAGTTGCGACAAATTAAATGCTCTCATCTCACTTACAAACGCTTTTAACATTTGCTTTTACTTTACTATTACACCTACGGTAAGCATTGTAATGTATTATAATACGCCTTAATGGATCCGAAGAAGAAATACAGACGAAAAGGGATAAGGTACTCTCTAAATTGGAGCGTTTGGTAAATTTAATTTTCAAAACATCAGAACGCAATAAAAATTTTTGAAACAAGTTGACATAGATTGGTTTGAACAAACGATAATCTGATACAAGCCGCAAGAAACTTTATATTATTATGCATTGCGCCTATGCCTATGCCTCATTTTACAGGAAAATTGAGGCAAACGTTATGCCGACATTCTACGAAAGCGCTAAGAAATCACAAGTGCCATTTAATTTTCATTTTCGAAAACAAAAACCAAAGTTGGAGACATATTCCTCATGAGCTCCGTAACTTCTCTTATAAGCACCAATGCGAGTGCTCTGCTCGCCCTAGTTTCACTAATTGCGTGTTTAACGTCAATTTTTAATATATGAATAAAATCCGGCTTATGGTCCACTTCAAGGAAGAATCTAAGGATGTTAAATCATAGCTTGGTAGAAGCCATTCATTATTGGTATTTCTTAATTTTACTAAGCTTATTACGTAGCGTACATAGCCTCGTCTTGTTTAAGCCTTATATTGTCTATATCAATATCTTCAAACGTAACTCATAAAGAAAAATCGTTACTATCGATCTATAGCGCACCCCTTTTTCATGATTTCCGCAAAAAATCACAGTAATTTTCCATCGGCAAAAGTTGCCAAATCTGAACATATAGACAATCACAATTATTGAAAACGCATTGGAATCGACAAGTTTTCGTTTTCAATAAAAGTTTTCTCTACGGCAATGATATTTCCATTATTTCGCGAATATGTTCATCTTATCGGTACCGAACATCGTGTACGGAAGATCTTATCGAGCATATGACGAATGGGGAGCAGAGTGGGACGACCGTAGATTGACAAAAATGCGCGAAAAGTTGCAATGTGAGAGCGATTATTTTAATAAAAACGCTGGGATAACGTTTCGGCAGTGCGTGGAGGCCTGTATGTAATGGTGATGAAAACTCAAACCTAACTGAACAAGAATAATAAAGGCAGGACACTTTTGATACTCAAAATGCAATCTCAATAAGAAGAAGAAGTCATTAAGTTAGTAGTTAGTAGTATGTTTTTTTTTGCAGCTCATACAAACGTCTATATCCTACAAACATATGAAGAAAGTCTTTCTCCCTCTCGCCATAGAGAGAATCCATTACTGAAAGAGCAAATAATATCTTGCTCTCTTTCTTTGCTATTCAGCTAGTAAGGAGAGAAGATAAAGAGTCTGCATTCGAATTGAGCATTGAATAAACGAAATTAAAAAAGCAACGTACATAGCAAAAACATTTTGCTGGCAATGCTTTTGAAATAATAGTTTACGAAGAGTTTTACATTAATATATATAAATTTTAATTCCGAAATTACAAAGGCGCATACGTTTTTATTTAAGCAAACTTACAAATTTCATGAAATTTCAAGGAGAAGAAGATGAAGAGTCTGCATTCGAATTGAGCATTGAATAAACGAAATTAAAAAAGCAGCGTACATAGCAAAAACCTTTTGCTGGCAATGCTTTACTTTTTTTTTTTCTAAGAAATGTAAACAGAGACACTACGTACAAATGTTGACCTACTTAAAGGGCCAAGAGCGAAGAAGGCAAATTTGAGAATTAAATCATTTATAGAAATATTGAAATGAAATTTACATTAATATTACAGCAAAGTATTACACTTCGGACATATAAGCCACAAATTTATTGGCTTAGTCCAACTTTACTCAACAACCCAAAAAAAAAAAAAAAAAAAAACAAAAACAAAAAAAAAAAAAAAAAAAAAAAATTAATATTATAAATTTGATGGCACATGTTCGCGCTATATGTTAATTATTCATTTTGAGAAGTAATAATACGCCCGTTGATTATGCGTAAGTTACTTTACCGAGAGAGCCTTAAAAACATTATAAGATTTAGTTTGATTTTCTTATATTTTGTAGAGTAGCAAAAAAGAGTTTTCCCTAAAAAGAGGAATTGAATAAAATGAAAATACAGAGTCGCTTGACGGTTAGGCTTCCTCAATGAATGGCCTATAAATCTCTGAGCTCAGAGCAATAATTAGCATTTATTTCTGTATATTCTATCGAAATCTTTATATTGTTTCCCTGGTAGAAGCTACTTAACTTTTTGATGATAGATAAATCAACTTGGAGGAGGTTTTTTCGATTTTAATTACTTGGGAGGGCCTAATATGAAGAAGTAGACGCAAGAGCAAGAAACTGTTTTTGCAACCATGTGCTATGCGACGATGCGATCAATTCATTTAAGTTAGACGATCGTTACAGATGATAGATGATGAGTGTGAAAATAGTTCGCGTTAGAGCTGAAGATGATAAGTGCAGTATGTGAAGCGATTAGAGGGAAATGTTTAAAGGAAAACATGAAGAAAGCTGTAATGCAAACGCTTCTGTTCTTTCTAAAGTTAAACGCACGACCTCTAAGCGTCAAAAAGAATTTTCTGCATGTGGTTAGGGAAAATTCTCGAATTTGTCAGCCACCAAAAAGGAACTAAAACGGCAAAGTTAATTAAATAGAATCAAAGAAGGGTATGAAACAACACAAATAGCAAATACACTAAAGGCAAATGTTTGTAAATAATTTAAAAAATAATAAATAATAAGAGCAGCGTGATTGAAATACTGTGACTCGTGAACCAATCATCGACATGATCTGAAGCTTTAACATGGAAAAATATTCATTTTTTGTTAGAGGCGGTAATACGTATGTACAATATATGTAAGTCCCGTGAAATATTGATCAACATGTTACGCATGGATGATAACTCGCCATATTTATCTTATTTAATATGAGTCTGACTCTTTAATTTAAAGAGAAATGGACCAGGCACACCTAATTAAATCGCCTCAGTACCTGGTTAATCGAGAGTATATGCCTACTTTATGAGATTTTTGATGCTTATACTTGGGCATTGGAAACGCAATGGCAAGATAAATGCATTATTCTTCCTCGATATATGGGTAGCTATTTTATGGATACCCGCCATTAGCCCGTAAATATTTTTTTAAAAGCGAAAGTGATGAAATCTCCAACGTGTAGCAAGCTAATCGAAAATTATTGATAGTTTAACAAAAACATTAAAATATTAAAAATTAAAATACCCATTACGTCATCAAAACAAAAAAAAGCTGTTTTTTTTCTCAGAAATTTTTCGAAATCTTTGAACGGAATTTCAAAAAAGATAATTTTTGTAATAAATAATGCAATCAACGAAAATGGGACAAAAGAAACATTCGAAAAAAAACGAAAAGCAAAAGTACAAATATGTGTAGAATTCTTAATTAATTTTCAGTATAGCACACGTACACGCAAACACATATACGCCTACATGCCTACATGCGACCTTCATTTTAAGTTTGAAAAGGGAATTCTTACTTCGTTATTAGATAATATTGATCGTCATAAGGTAAATTGTGATTGTGTCGCTGTTACTGTTGACATGTCATGTTTGAATTTTTAATTATTATTAGAAAAGAATGTGAGTACACTAAGCTTGTCGTTCCATTTGTAATAATGAGAAAACTGCAACATGTAACATGTGTGCGAGACTCTGCTGACTTACACTCATCTGTGTGTTTGCATACCTGTTTGCCTATGTCCTCGCGCTTTGGTGCAACGTTCATTCATTTATTCTGAATGTTACAAATATATAATATATCAGACTGGACATGCTTTCCGGTTATGATTTTAATTAGGATTGGGTTAAGTCTTTAACTTAGGAGCTATACAAAATAGGAGTAAAAGATCGGAGTAACTTTCTTTCATTTTACAATTTTACAAGCAACTATGAGCTGATTGAGAGAGATAGGGAGAGGAACGGAGCGACAGACTTAGATAGATAGTTACGTAAATAGATAAAGATCTCTCATCTCTGGAGGTAGAAATTACGTCAGGCGATCTGCTATCGTTCATGTGAATGGGCACCGAAAGATGGAAGGTATGCGCCGGTTTTTTGCAAGAAACGCTTCGACACAAAGCCACACGAAGGACGGAAGAGGTAGGACGATATAATAAGGATCAAGAATCCATAAGGGTCCATCTCGAAGTAATGCGGAAGCGGTTACAGGTCGGTTTGACCTCAATCTACGGTCACTAATTGGCCGTCCATTACGCCCAAAAGAAAAACAAAAAGAGAGAGATACAGAGAGACGGAGCTAGAAAAAGGGAAAGGGGTAAAGAGACACGCGGCATAGTGTATTGAGCATATACGCTGGCACTTCTTCAAAAGAGATTTCGTTCGTTCGAAGACTTCAATCGCAAAGACGCTTTTTATCTCGATGAACTTAAAGTTTTAGACTCCGCCAAACTTTTATATATGGTCACCATATGTATTGAACCTAATGCCGATACGCATTAACTAGTCTTGCGGGCTTAAATTATATAAACTTAGGGCGGTAAATTAATTAAATAATATATGTTTAGATATATATGTGCGTTGTTTCTCAATAAATAAGGAAATATACGATAATCTTAATTTCTTGAGGCTACCGCCTGCCTAAAGATGAGTATTTAAACATTTACGGAAAGTTGACCATTGTCCGTATCAATAGTCGAGTCGGTATCAAGTCCGTGCTCGCGGGAGCAACCTTCAACGGCAGTAGAGTTGACCGTAGTTGAGCGTAGCGGTAGTGCTCAGTCGGTAAAGGTGCAAGCGCCACCTCCCTATCTCTTTCTCTTTCTCTTTTCTGATTTCTTTCTAATCACGTCACGTATTAAACGAATAGGGGATAAACTGTGAGAGATTCTACTGTTGCTTCTACTGTTTTAATCGAAATTTTTTTCGTAAGGCACTAATCGCTGCAAGCAAGCTTCGTATGCGTGGGGCTTTTCCATTTCAAATCCCCAATCTACTCGGCTAGATTTTTCTGAACCCATTATGTAATGGAATATTGCGTACAGATAGAGAGACGCAGATATTTTGAAAATCGGATGACGTGCATAATGAAAAAATTTATTTATATATTTCTATTTGATTTGATCGGATAATGAGTCGTCCTCTATGCTTTCTGTATACGTAATAAATGATGGCAAAGCTTGCAAAAAATGTAGGTCAGTTAAGCGGTATTCTTGAGTTAACTATGAGGTCCATATATACTTATTCTCACTTGAATTGATATTTCGATTTTGTTGCTATTGAAATTGGATGTGTGTGTGTGTGTTNTTTTTTTTTTTTTTTTTTTTTTTTTTTTTTTTTTTTTTCTGTTTGTTGCGTGTGTTTAAGTTAACCACTAATTCTATTTATGTCGTTATTTTGTTAATTGTACGTTTATGTGATTTATTTGTATAATGAATTGATGAACAAATGAACGAACGAATGAATGAATGAATGAATGAATGACTGTATGAATATATGAATGTATGAATGTGCGAATGTGTAAATGTATTTGCTTTGTACTTTTTGGGTTGTATTGACACATCTGCACAAAGTTCGAATCGAATAAGTTCAATGTCATATATATATATATATATATATATATGCCCGTATAATTATGTAAACTACTACCTACTACTGTGGAAATTTTAAATAAAATGAATTTTTAAGGCAAAAAAAAAAAAAAGATAAGAAATTAATGTACTTCGGTCACTTTAACTGAACGCTATTTACTAAAAGAATTTGCACTCGCATCAACGTCACTTGCTGTTCTTTAATCCTACGCTCTATGAATGACTCTTTTTTTTTTTTTTCCTCTTTGTTTCATTTTAATTAATTGAAACTTGAAATTATTGCTTAATCTCATGCACGTATAATAAGCATAAACGATTTCGTTTTATTTTAATTACCATTTTCGAAACGTTTGCAAACACTCAGGACCAAGCTTTAGATACGATATACGATATAGAAGGTATTCGTTGTCAATTCGTACAAAAATTCTGAATCGCTCTGCGTTTGTTAAATATTTTGAAAGCTGGGAAGGAAGCTCTCGTATGCAGTCTGGCATTGAACTTAGAGCAAATCGATTAGAGGACGCGCCTACACTGCAATATAAATCGGGAACATTTTTGCTTATTGCTCATAAACCGCTACATGAACATATGCCATACAGCGGTATCTGAATGAAAATGGAAAAAATCCGTTATGTCCCCCCTTAATATTATTATGTAGTATCGACTTTTTATTGTTTTCCGCTTTTTGTTTTATTTTGATTTCTTTTTTATCCCATAATTTTAAAATAAGATAGAGTGACGGGGTGTGAAACATTCAGCCACAACTGGGCGGAATGTTCTTTATTGGTTTTCTATCGTACATCACTTGTGGCATAGGGACAAATTAAGTTTATGCGGATGTATGCAGCACTAGCCAGCACTTGGGATGGATTCAGCTTTTATTAAACCGCTCGATCGATTAAGGATTATTTTCTGAATCGATCTAAGCTCGCCTGGCCGCCTGCTTGATTTCTTTTATTCTTTTTAACCGCACACCACCGCATTGATGAAAGTTGATACGCTGATACGTCCGTGCGGTCCGGAGGACGACCGCTATTAACAATGGTTCGGATTGAAGCACTTTTTCAGGCAGCTCCCTTATAGCGGCAAATTTTGAAAAATCATTGCATACACGAGCGTATTAAGCGAAGTGCTGTAGGGCATTTCATGTCGTTACTTATGTTTTTGTTGTATCTTAATAAAATATCTCTCAATGGATTTTTAGCCATATATTCGTTATATATATATGCTTATCTTATAAAAGCACATGCACATGCACATGCACATGTGTTTGGATATCTTCGTATGTACGTAACATTATTGTTTTCACATTCTCTGATCTACGTTCGTCTAGTTTTTGGCGGCGTTTCAATACGTTGAACAACGTATACAACAATTTCTATGCATCCATAACTTTGGTAGCTACAACTATTTTAATTGTATGAACACACGCTTGTGACAATAGCGTGAACGCATCGGAGTCGTTGCAATAACCTCTGACTTAACTCAATTAAGTCCGTTTATCCGTTTATTGTCAAAGTTTTCTAATTTTTTAAAAATTCGTAAACCGGTATAAAATTAAAAAGACGCCATAAATAATTTTATTAGGCCCACTGGCTATGCGTCATACCGGTTATAATAGTTAGATGCAAAAATCGCCAGGTGGGTTTGCGGGGGTCCCCCCACTCACGTTAACCCGCGGCGCCCAGCGAGTAAAGCAAGTGGAACGATGTTCATTATTTAGTTGGGCCCCGTTACTAATAAAGTGCCAGAACGAGACCATTGACACGGACTATTTCCTCCCTTACGGGCTAAGCAAGACTTAGCTGACACTTTAATATTTAATCGTGTGCGATTTGGCGGTAACTAAACTCAGTATGAACCTTTCGAAAACTTGCTCCTAACTCGCAGAATGAAGAAGCGCTAAAGGAAATAATCGTTCCGCCCCTGACACTCGTAGTATATTTTAATTTTTTTTTTGTAAAACGGAAAATAACACTTAATAAGCATATGGCTATGTTCGTGTTTGGATCTTTCATAGATTTTGGTTGAAAAACCGTTACTATCCTTCCTTATAGATTCGCTGGGGTGAATGAAGAAAGCTTGCCACAGCCTATTACTGCGCTTTCAACTCAACAACTATTCCTTGGACTCACAATAATTTTGTCATCTTCTTAGCGGAGATCTCCATAGTACTGTGGCTGTATGGAAGAGAAATTTTTGTGGGAAATAAGAAACTTCTTCCGATACACTTTTTGATAAGATTTCCTAACGATAGGGAAAATCAGAAATATATTACGCATCGGAAACCACGTCAGCGGCATGTATTCCTCACGTTAGCTCTGTATGTCTGGTCCTCTGTCCATCGTCTGTTGCTGAAATACGCCTGGACTTTTTTACAGTAATTTCGCGTCTTCTTTCTCTTTTTAACTCACTGCGGGTGTGTGAGCAGTGTATACATTAAATCATTCCCGAGTTGAATATTTATACAGACTTCAGTTGTGTAATTATTCTGCTGATTGGAAAGTTCGTCGAGCAATCGTTTTGTATTTTGTTCTTTTTTGAAAAATGACCAGTCACTCAGGGAATGTCCCCTATACGTGTAATGCGGTGACGGTCAGAAAGAGGATATGGAGCGTAGGGTGTGGTGCCAAGTAGGCGAGTATTATGCCTTTACCGTAAGTAAGCGTTCGTTATAGCTACAATCAATGGAGAACAATATATATATATATATATACATTGTATATATTTTGTCTATCTCTTGCACATACATTGTTGCTGTTATTGTTGCTTTTTATTTTATTTTATCATTGTTTTCATGCCATAAAAAAAATTTTATTTCAGTTCATTTGCTACTGTCGTCGGTTCAAATTTTTGGCGGCTACCGCTTTATATGTTCTATTAAATTTGTGGTTATATTTATATCATAAGCAAACACGCTTGCATCATCTACACGCACAGCGGTACATACACGCATACTACGTTTATATATATAAACTGTTTAATATTCATTTCAATTCCTGTGCGAATGTGCCGATGAACGATTATTGCTCATAAATAGTGTGAAATTAAAAATGCTTAAGAATTGTAAAGAAAGAGAAATAGAGATATAGAGAGAGATAGATAGAGAGAGAGAGAGAGAGAGAGAGAGAGAGAAAGAGAGAGAAAGAGAGAGAAAGAGAGAGAAAGAGAGAGAAAGAGAGAGAGAGAGAGAGAAAGAGAAAGAGAGATAGATAGATAGATAGATAGATAGAGATAGAGAGAGAGAGATAGATAGATAGATAGATAGATAGATAGATAGAGAGAGAGTGAGAGAGAGAGAGATTGTTAGCTTGTATTTAACTTTAGCAAAATTTTTAATTTCAATTAATTGCATTTGCTTCTGCGTAAATGTATAGACCATCGGTCAAGAAGATCTATGAATAATCAACTTTCGATCTTATCGGCCAGAGTATTTGCAATTAAAGCCACAGCCATTTATAATATTAGAAGCCTCGTTATGCTAACAGTATTTCATTGTTAAACACCAAAACAGAGGAAGGAAATAAGAATTAAATTTAATTTTAATGTTAATTCCGATGCTAATCACGAGTGCTGCGTATATTTACGAACGGTAACGAAAAAGAACCTCCATTCGACTTTAGTTGAATAGAAGGCAGTCATTGTTGTCCAAGTCCTTCGCTATGGAGGCAAAAAATTCTCTTCTAAAATTAGCTATAATTACGGGTTTACAATATATTGAAAACTTTTCAATATTTCATTAGAAATTTTTATTTCGATAGACGTTTGTATGTCTGTATTCAAATCTTAAGCTAATGAAAATTGTTTTTACTGAAATATTTGCCGGGTACTTGCGAGTATTATGCTTTTATCCATCCAGAGGATGGACGGAATTCAATAATCAATACCCGAAGTCCATTAATTATACCCAACTCCACACCTTGGAGTTATGCCAGCATTTTCCTTTCGAGGACTACATGTCAGAGAAGCTGTAAAACTTGCAAGACATCACTCAACAAACTCTAATTTTTGTGTATTAGCAACTTTCGAACGAAATGTGAGACAGACCGTTACATTCTTTACACCTTGCACTTGTTTTACTGATCCTGTTATAGTAATTTTCCAAACAATGGAAAAATCGTATGTTGATAAAGCCTTGCTTTTTAATGGCAAGCCAATGCCCTTCAAGCACAGCAATGGCTTGACAAATGCTATTTGGACTTTGGCTCTATCGAGGCCAAAGGGCAATAAAATGATTTGCTGATTTTCAATACCGATCCTATTGCATGCTCTGCTCGCCCAAATTCGCTCGACTTTTGTTCCAGAAAATATAAAAAAAACGTGCATAAAATCGTTTTGGAAGATAGAAAAGTGACACCGGACACCTTCACACTATGAGAAGGCAGCGTAATTACTATTTTGCACGAACATGTGTGGACGAGAGAGGTATGTTCGAAGGTACCGCGCTTGCTGACTTTTGTGCAAAAACAAGAACGTGTTGATCGTCCAAAGCGCTGCTGTTGGCGCTGTTTAGGCGAAACAAAAATGATTTTTTCACGGATGAAGCACTATATTCCGGATTCAAATGGGCAGTCAAGCGAGTGGGTGGCAATTTCCGAAAGCCGTTAAAAGCAAAGTACTTTGGTACGCACGCGGTGTAATGCCCATCGACGGACTTGAAAAAATGGGCGATTCAAAAAACGCCGTTTCATCAGAGCCGTGGACCGTGTTACAAAAATTTTGCGAACTGAATTTTGAAATGTTTCCGCACCCACCACCGCATCCTATTCGCGAATGCCAAAAAAAAAAAAAAAAAAAAAAAAAAAAACGCTCACCGGAAAGAGATATCGTTTCAATAAAAAGCTGATCGACGAAACTGAAGCCTATTTTGAAGAGTTGGTCGACTCGTTCTGTAAAAAAGACGTACAAATATTACAAAAGCATTCGAATGAATGTATAATTCCTGAGCGGGACCATGTTAATCCATATAGTCGAACTTTGCTTAAAAATTGTTCTTCGATTGCTATATGTTGTGTATGACCTCGATGCGAATATCTTGAGTGACGTGTTATGCATTTTGTGGCGACTGTACATTCTGAGTCGATGTAGTCATATCTCGTCTGTACGTCGAGCTATTAGATGTTAGGCGTGTAGACGTAGACATACTAAGTTTTTGGTTTTGCTAAAGTTTATTAAAACAATGTTCGAAAAACTTTTTACATGCTTCGCTCAACTTTGCGACTTTGATTTTGCAGACTCGCTAAAAGTCACGTATAATTTCTTATTCTGTTTATTGACCATTTTATTATTCATGCAATCTTATCGATGTTGATTTAAAAATACTTTCGCATACTTTTTTAGAAAGTATTAGCGATAGTAGCGGTAGAAATACCGCTTAAATGATTGTTCGTTGCTATTGACATCGTTGACGGTTCTAAGAACATATGTTATATGCACATATGTGATCTTCTCATTGGCTACCAGATATCTTTTGAATCTAAATTGTCAATGAGAACTTGACTTGACTTGGGTTTTATGTTCCAGTAAATGTAGATTTACCGTTTAGGAAAGCTCTTCTTCGATTGCTGCAGGTGCTTAAATATTTGCCTGGAGTTGGACGCGCATACAGTTAGCTGTTTGAATAATTCGCAGATAGGCTCGCGTGAATGGTATACCATTACTGTTCCACATCAATGTTGCGGAGATGTCGGTAGATGTCGCGTTCGAAAACAATCTTTTCCATCATATACAACTTTTTTTTTTTGTATCACTAAAACGATAACTAGTCCAACGTTGCTATGTACTGTTACTTGGTAAAATTTTTGCGGTTCAGCCAACTTTCTGTTCATATAATGATTGTGATCCAAAATTTCTTTCCTCTTGTCTTATATGTAGTCTTCAGGAGAGCGCAGCACGATTGGTAACGGTAAAGACGTAATTGAATTTATTTTGAACTGTGTAAGGAATAAATTTTATTTAATTTTTAATATAAAATAAAATTAGGAGAAGTAGTGAAAGAAAAGTACTTGCAAAGATTTTTCAAAATAAAAAAAAATTCGAAACCTTTTGAAATTAGAAAATTTGATACAAGTGTTTGGCTTACCTTTGGGACTTGGGAAGCACTTAATTGACTCTTAATTGTATATATTCATGACAAATTTGTGTAATAATAAGTCTTAAGGATACTTAAGGGTATAGTCTAGCGCTGTGATCACTTACCACGCATGTTTCTTCTTTTCAAGCACTTTCTTTAGTTTATATCAATTTTGATATTTGGAAGCAACAGTTATAAGAAAACGCTTTGATAAGAATTTTATTATAAAACACGGCTGTTAGGTCCCGCAAATCAGACAAAAACAAATACAAATTTAGGCTTTTTAATGTGTCTGGAATGTAACTCAATATTATTGTAACGATTGATTAATAAATAATTGATTTTCATTAAACTCGAATATAAGTCGATTGCAACACTTTTTAAGAAAGCAAATAAAACTTCAAAATATACGAAAATCGTTAAAAAAAATCGCAAAAAACAATTTCACTATTTTCTTTTACTTTTCATTTTATGAAATCGTGGGAATGGATTAAATTGCAATAATATTATGAGTAATAAGTCCCGGGACTTTTCATTTTGTCTGGTAAAAGACTTAAGCAAAAAACTTGACTTAACTGCACGGTTTTAAAATAATTTAAAAGAGTTAAAAACAATTCGAATCTAAATTTGAAAATCGAATTCTGACTGAATTTACAAACAAATGTATATGTGTAAGATATACGTACATAATCTCATTGTTAAATGGCACGTAAAAATGTTTAGTGTTTAATGTTTTTATATTTTTTTATTTATTTTGATTTTTAAAAACATTACGTGACGTCGCATCTATATGAAGACAAATTCAAGCCTATCCACATTCACAAAAAGCTTGTATGTAAATATTTGAGGACTTTTATAAAATATAATGAATGTATATAGACGTAGCTCTTTTTTTACATGATAAAAAATCGCGCAAACGAAATCGTGTAAAAAAATACCTTCGATATATGGTAAATTTGGAGTTTGCGTTCCCCTACCATTAAAAACTTGTTTAAGATGCGAAAAAACCGTAAAAACAATTTTTTAAAAAAACCGTGCAAAGTACTAATGAAATGAAAATATCACATATATGTATAAAACAAAAGTGATCAGCTTCGATAACTTTATTGAAATTATTTATTTATTGCATCGACTTTTTTTGATCACGGCATGCCCCCCTGAGCCCATGTATACTACTTTCTACTTGTAGGACATTGTCAAGATGAGAAATTTGTTTTGAGGATGAATTGTGTAAAATAAGAGTTGGGTATGTGTCTGTGCGTGTGTGTGTGTCTGTGTGTGTGTATAAAATAAACTATTATTATAAGTTCTCTCCTACATGTTTTAATTCTTAATTTATATCGGTGGCTATGCAACACGTTAAGGCTTACAATGAAAATTAAAATAAATAATGATGTGATGAGGAGAATTTCATTGAATGTGTGACCAATATACAGTTTTTATATGTCTTCAGTTGTGCGAATTGATATTGTCGCTAACTTAATGCTCATTCTTGACTGTCAGTTTGATATGTGATTTGTTGTCACAGTCAGTTCTTCAATATTGTTAACCGCGTATTGTTGTGTCTTAGTCCTGGATTACAATCAAAGTCAATGGATTTTAGTTAAAATAACATTTTTTTTTTTTCTTTTTTTCCTTTTCAATGAAAAAGCGATCAGGCTAATGATAATCAAGTGTATAAAAATATTAAATAATATTAAGAATAAAAAAAAAAAAGAAGAAATCAAACAATTTTTTTTGCTTTCAATTACAATTAAAAATAATTCGATATACAAACGATTTTTAATTTCTTATTACTTTTTCTAAAAATAAAATGTAAGTAAATATATTTTTTGAATCATTTTTTTTTAATTAACTTAAAAGTTTAACTAATTTTAATTTCAAATTACATTTGTGCTTTCACACCCCAAATATGGACCGAAAGACAGAAAATTAAAGAACTTTTTTTTTTTTTTCGCTTATCTTTATGTCTTAGAAATGGAATTTATTCATATATACGGCACGGTTACCCTATTTTCGATTCATATCAATTGCATTATATTATATGTTAGTACATTTGTTGTGTTGTCTTTCTAAAATGTAAAATGTCCTTAACCTTAGCCGCACGTTTTAATTGTTCGACCATGACCATAAATCATTGAATTTAAATTTTCTGCAATTTAAATCAGTTCACGTTGTTAAGTTCAACGTCATTTAAGATGACGATAATCGCCGGCGATAGTAGTGGTGGTTTTGGTGTTTGTGTTGGTATCGGTGTTGGTGTTGGTGTTGGTGTTGGTGTTGGTGTTGGTGTTGGTGCTAATATTGATAATGATATTGGTGCTGGTGATCTTCTCTTCTTTCTTTATATACATCGAGGCTAATAGTTAAATATTATAGTAATGCTATTAAACGTCATGTTTATTGTTATTATTGTTATTGTTGTTGTTGTAAATCATGACTTGAGTGACATGTAAATCGTGCCGTATTTTACATCATTCAAAAAATTGCATAATGTTTACTTTATACGTAGGTATATATATATATATATATATATATATATATATATATATA
>KK502402.1:3474644-3508280 GCA_000688735.1 Glossina austeni
TAATACTTGAGCCGGCATTGATCAGACAACAAAGTTAGTTTAAGCACAGCCGTATAGGAGTGTGCACGCGAGTAAAATTTACTGAAACTGAAAATCGTTGGAAAATATAAAATAAAAATTCAAAATTTTGCAAAAAGAAAAAAAAAAAAAAAAAAAAAAAAAAAAGAAAAGCATTAGACAGAAACTCCATGAAACTACATCAGAAGTCAATCCTATTACTAAGAGTTGGTTACGCTATCAAAACCAAGCATATTTTCGTTTATGTGTTATTTTTATTTATTTATTTATTTTTTTTTTTTTGGTGTCTTTGTATTGATTATACTAACAACACCATACAGCCTGAAACAGAAAAGTCTTAAGAAAAATAATTAAAAACGAAAATAACAGCAAAATAAATAAAATGACTAAAAAGTGAGAAATTACAAAATCGCCCACCAGACACTTTAAACACACAAAAAAGAAAGACAAAAAAAAAATACGAAAAGAAGAAACCTTTTGAGTAAATTCAGCCATAAACTGCTGTCAATGGTACTTAACCGATAAAGTAGTAGTAAATAGTAGTTATCTAATACATAATTTGGATCAAGTGCATTTGTGGTGGCAAGTGTGGATGGTGGATGCGTTTCTTTACATTAAATCTATATATATATATATATATATATATTTTCTATATATACGTATATGTGTTTATTTGATTTTGTATACTCTCAAGCTCATCGTTGCCCGTTCACTTCGAAAGTGAAAAGAATATTAAATAAAAAAAGATGAATCCTTTCAAGCAGCAACAGGTATTTAATAGAAGCGCTATATTTATTTATTACTTGAACCGTTGAACAAAACTTCTGACGATTTTTTCGCCTTTTTCATAGCTGTTACTAAAATAAATGAAAAATATTCCATCTTTCGCAGCATGTTAATTAGCATATAAATGCATTGTATCGCTCATACATACATATTTAGTATATCTTCATCACGTAATATGTGCATAGATTGTATATACATATATACATATATATACATATATATATATATATATATATATATGAATTAATATATATTTATATATCGGTACACATATAAATATTTATGTAGCACACTATTGCATAAGTTCGCAGGATGACAGTACCAATCTGTACCAAGTGAGATGTGGCAAAATTTCATAATATTCAGATCGTTGAAGTTACAACTAATAGTTAATTGGTTTAGTGACGTTGCTCTTGTAATTTCCGAAAAAGATCCGAATTTCGGGTGTAGTGAAAAGACATACCTAAGGACCTACACAAGCAAAAGCATGTATGCTTAAAAATTCTTAGCTACTCAGTCAGCTTTAAAATATTCTTGAAAATTGAAAATTATCGGAAATTTTTCTTAATAAAAATAGATTCTCAATTAATTTGCAAAAATTGGTTCAAGGCTTTGCTCAAACATAATAAAAGCCGGATTATTTTATCGGCTCCATTAGGATTAGGACAAGTTCTAATTCTAAGTCTAAGTCTTTTTTAATAATAGTCCTTAATGCAGTTTCATAGTCAACTAACACGATGTAAGTTTTTGCCAAAAATTATCAATAACAGAAGACATGTTTCGCATCAGCGAAGGATGAGGGATATATTCATTTTGTTAATACATTTGCAACGCATCCAGAAGGAAACTTCGGACAGAAGTCATAACGGACATACATATATTTAATCATTATCAATGTCTGTCTGTCCCGCTGTTCATAATGTCCATTGCCCTGGCCGTAAAAATGAAGCTGTCGGCTTTATATTTGGCAGAAACGTTGAAAATGCTGACACGAAAGTCGGTCGGTCTTGAAAATGGACCAAGTGAAGGTCATGCTTACAGCGCCACGTACACTGAACGCATCTCTGCCTTCGAAAGGGGGAAAAAATTGTTTTTTTATTTTTGCCTATTATTTACAAACCTCTAAAAAATTGCACACACATATATTCTAGAAAGCGTACTATATTACACTTACATAAAAGGAAAAAATTGACCACGCCTATTCAAAACTGTAGTGTATGATTTAAACATTTATAACGCGAGAGGCAAATTTTCAAAAATCGCATAAATTATATACACTCTTGACTAGTATTAAATTCGCATTGCATTCAAGCATTGGCAAGCAGTCTGTCTCTCCGTCTGTAGTCCTTTTTAGGAGAACGGCGATGGATATAAAAGATTCGGTCAAAGGTCAATATATTTTTCTTACTTAATCTTTGTTTTCACTTTTTTTCTTCAAGTAATCAATCAGTTGCGACCAACTTTACACAAACAAAAAAAAAAACAAAAAAAATTTTAAATTCAAGCAAAACATAAATATAAATAAAGCTTGTAGAGGAGAATTGTCCGAGCTTGGGGGGAACGTATATTTTATTACTTATTAGTGCGTTTAGGCGAAACGTTAGAAGAAGAAGAAGAAACTTAAATGATTATTAGTTTGCATTTATTGTTTACGGATATAAATGTAGAAGAACAACGAAATCATAATTGATTGCATCAATGATGTGAATACGATGATCCATTAATTTACGATATTTGGAATTACGCGATAATTATAATTAATTTATATTTGAAATGATGCGATAAATATATAAATGAATATTTCAGAAGCGTAGATAAACGTACTTTATGAGCTCAAATAAATCAGTAAGAAAACTATATTCGGCTGTGGCCGAATCCATTCTACCTATCACCGTTACTCTAAAAAAGGCTAAAAAACGCAGAACAAACACTAATTTTCATTCTCTATAATATTTTGTAGGAGTGGATGCTTTTTATACCCATCACTGGAGAATGAGGGCTATATTCATTTTGTAAAAACACTTGCCACGCCCAGAGAGAAGCTGCAACGAGCCCACGAAGCATATATATTCTTGATAAGCATCAAATTTTGAATTGATTTAACTATGTCTGTGTGTCTGTCTAGTTGTCCTTATGTCCGCTTGTGTCATGTATGTTTTAAACATTCTCCTGGCCGTAAAAATGAAACGTCTACTTACTTGCAAAAGAATTTAGAAGTGAATAAAGCTTTTCAAAGGACACGCCTATCACACCCAAATGCCTATTGCGAAAAAAAACTTTTATTTTGAAAATAACAAAATAGCCAGCGGCACCACCCGCTCCATATTATCGAGCATGACAATTCAATTTTCTTAGTTTTTTGTCTCGTTTAAGGTAACCGCGCTGGGTATAAAAGATTCGGCCGCGGCCGAATATAAATTTCTTACTTGCTTCTATTTTTGTAAAATAAAAGTGGAAAATTTTCTTGTGTCCTGGAATGTAAATTCAATCTCATTTTTTCTTGCATCGTACGCGTGTCCATTAACTAATTTGGAGCATTTCCAAATTCTTTTGCAAATTCGTGGGCGATATGTTCATTTTTGCGGACGCGAGAATGTTTATCACATTTACTGCATAGCTAGACAGACGGACATGCTTGGATGCATTTCAAATTTGCCACTGGTCACGAGTATATGTCCTTCAAGGGATTTTTGAGATTTGCTACTGCACTTCCTCTGCAGTTCACAGATTTCTCAATTATTGTTTTCACATACACCAAGTCTGTGGATGAAGTCTTGAATTAGAAAAAAAAAAAAATGCCTCGAAACAATTCCTATCCTCTCCTACGTTAAACTTAAAGTCGATTTTTGATCTTAGTCGATTCAAATTAAGGCGTAAAAGAAAAAACTTTTGAATAGTCATCTGGTGCGGTCACTGCACTTGGACCCATTTTCAAAATGTTAGCAACGAAATTTCATAAACTATTGTCGCGACGTACTTTCTTTTATGATAGCGTTTGAAGAATAAAAAACCGTATAACTCGGAAAAACATTTTTTTTTTCTCCATAAAATGCTCGACAAATATAATACAACAACAATACAATTCTCGATTCCTTAAAGTTTCAATCATCGATGCAAATTCCACGATGGTTTTTATTTGACATTTAATCAACTGCAACAAGTAAGAAAATATTCGGTTGTGAACGAATCTTTTATGCCTTTTATCACTGCTACCCTAAAAATGGCAAAAAAAATTAAAGGAACTAACTTTTCATATTCTCTAATATGGATCGGTTGCGGCAGATTTTATCTATTCTCAACATAAAAGTATTTTCGCATACGCGTGTGGGCGTTATAGGCGTGACTTCTGAAAAATTTAGGTCACTTCTAAATTGTTTTGCATTTTCATGGGCGACATCGTCACTTTCGCTAATGTGTATGCTAATGTGGAATGTTTACCACAGATAATACAGACGAATAGACAGACATTCTTAGATTTAGTCCAAATTTATACACTTATCTGCTATAGCTTATGAGTAATCATAATTAAAAAAAAAAACAATTTTTATTCCTTTTGAAAAGCAGAGGTGTTTTTACTTAACGTAGTACTGCAGGCGTGTCTTTCGACCGATTCGGTCCATTTTCAATACGAACCTGCGTGCAAGATATTTCCCCCAATGTTTCCGTCAAATTCGAAATCGATAGCAGTGACTTACATGTGAACCTTCTTAAATCGATTCGCAATTTATGCTTTGTGGGGTCTCTGACGCTTCCTCGCCCTCCTTCCATAGCCCTCATTCTTCGGTTTTATGGGTATACAATGAGAAACCGAAGGAAATTTCTTAAAGAAATTATGCTTCGACTTAATAATTAATAAGCGAATTGGAAGCAAATGAAAGCACAGCCGACACTGTTTTTTTTTTTTGTTAAATAAATTTTGCACATGTGTACTTACATTCTTCGCGATGAATAAATGATTTCCGCAGACGAGCCCAAAAACTCAAATAACTTGAAGAGTTAGTTAAGCGTCTTGGTCGTATATAAAATTTGTAATAAATGTTTACAGAAATTGCGAGACATACTTTTATATGTTATTGACATTTAAGAAGATTGATATGGACCCAGTTGATACACCCATAGAACATAGAATTACATAATTTTATAGCAATCTAATTAAATCTTGTTTGATATTAATATCTGTAAAAGCTACGACTGCTATGTACTGCTCTCCGCCTCTTATCAATTTTGCAGTTTTTAAAAGCTGCTGCCAAACAATTTAATTTAATATAATTTAAAAAAATTGTTCAGTTTAGCAAAAGAACGGTACTGCACCTCTCGCTTAATTGTCTCGTTTTTATTCGTTTTTGTGCTTTGTTGTTGCTGGTCAAAATGTCAATAACCGATTTTATGGGGCCGCTTACAATTGTGTTCCGCCTGCGTTTACCGCGAAAGAATGAAGTGAAGAATAAAAAGCAAAAAAAAAATAAAAAATATATTTTAATTGAATCCATGTCCTTGATCTGTTGACTTACGAAAAATGAAAACAAGCTCTATGTTATTAATTAATTCTCTTAAAGAATAATAAAAACAAAAGAAAAGAAAAATTGAACAAAATCAACAATAAATATTAATTAAAATATAAATAAACGTAACTTTATAATTTTGCTATCAAAGTCTAAATAAAGTTTTATATAAACACTTTTTGTAGATATTTTTATGTATATAAAAATTTTCGGTTATGAAATAGTTTAGAATTCGACTGGAATTTAATATGAATTTATGTTTATCGTGAGTACGGAAATCTGTTACAATGAATAGCACACGTGTCTGCCAAGCAACATTTAACGTATGCTGACTAGAAAAACAACTTTCGAATATAAGTTTTTTTTTTTTTTTCGATTGCATTAAATGTCAAAAATACAAAAAAAAAAAAAAAAAAAAACCTAAAAAACAAAACAGTTCTAGCAATACACGAAAAAAAGCCCTATTATTTACTTATTTCGTGGTAGCATGTGCTGGCCGCATATGAATTAATTTTGTTAGGAAAACGCGATATGCGATGATTCGAGTTTTCATGAAAATTAGTCGATCTTCTTAGAAAACAGAAATTCAAATAAAGAAAGGGAATGAATACTAAATACGTTGCCCGCTTGCATGCAGCCGACGACTGGCAAAAAGACTAGCAACAATTGTCAGAAAATTTAGCGGGAAAAGGGATTAACGAATCAAAAAAATCTCCCGATGAATTTGGGTAATGGTAACTAGGCGTGTCAAAAGACCTGAGTAGCCGAGTAAGAATCGCGACTGCAAAGTCAATATTCGCGGTTTCACATCTCAAGTGCGGTCGAGTTTTCTTTCGTCGCACCTATAGTGAGTGAGCTTAGTCGTTGAAGTAAAATACCACCTGCCGATAGGGCACAAACTCACTAGGCTGCGGCCACTATCTCCGTATTTCTTTCTCTTTCTTCTCTTCTGTTTACGACCACCGTATTACGCGAATATGGACCATCCCCGGCAATCGCTCGCTCATATTAAAGAGAAAAAACCAAAAAAAAAAAAGATACATAATCAGAATATTTGCGGAAAGCATAGTCGGTCGGTAGTTGAATTGCAATTTTCGAACGGGCAGGACCAGAGCGAGAATTAATGCGTTGTAAATATAAGTTCCCGTAAATAGTTTGTAAGTAGATCTCGTAATAATTGCAAATAAAACCTACACTAATCTAAAAATCACAATTCAGCAGCGCGAACTTCATTTCAAAAGGAGTTGAATAGATAACCGAAAGTTAAGAAGGACAGTTTACGTTACAGTATGTATATGTATTTTGTACTCCTCATCCTTCGGTGATGGGTAGGTATAAAGAATAGGGCTTTGCAGACCTTTTCTACGTATCTTTGTTATGATCGCGTAGAGGTTATCAGAGGCCAACTGAGAAAACAAAAATGTCACGATTTTTTTTTTTTTTTTTTTTTTTTTTTTTTTTTTTTTTTTTTTTTTTTTTTTTTTTTTTNTTTTTTGATATGTGCAGTAGAGCCGCATATGTATGCCGCACATTCACTGATGCCTTTATAAACAACGCGATTAGCTAGAAAAATAATAATAATTCTGTTGTAAATATAGTTTACAGTTGTAGTTTAAATTCACTACTCGTTCGCTGGACAATAATTGTCTTATTGAAGAGTGGGAGTGGCGAAGTATCCAGACTTGCAAAGTAATTCATTCATCAATTATTGCTTTGCCGCTTCGGGTGAATCAACGCTTGGCATGTGAACGTTGTAGGCGTGTCCTTGCAAAAGTTTATTTCACTTCTAAATTTTGTTTGCAAATGTTTAGGCGATATCTTCACCTTCGCTAACGGGAGAATGTTTACCACAGATACTACATAGATACACAGTCGGGCACACGGACAGATGGAGAGACGAGCGGACGGATATGTTTACATGCATTCCAAATTTGAAACTGGCCAAGAATTTATATACTTTATGCAGGCTTCTTGAAGCTTCTTTCTGCGCCTTATTAAGATATTGTGAGAAAAAAAAAAATTAAATTTTGACTCCCTATAATATTGGGTATGCTTGGTCAATTTTTTCCAGTTTTGTGCACAAAATGCTAAAGCATCGACCATAGAATGAATATGCTTTCAAATTTTTGTACATTTATTTGCTATAGTTTATGACTAATGAGCAAAAAAAAAAAACAATTTTTCATTCCATTTGAAAAATGGAGTTATTTTCCGTAAGAGCGTTGCTGTGGGCGTGTCCTTCGACCGATTTGGCCTATTTTCAATACAAATCTGCCGAATTTTAAGTCGATAGCTACATACACCGACGGACATACTTAAATCGATTTAGGATTTCATACTGATCAAAAATATATATACTTCGTGGGGTCTCTGATGTTTCCTTCTGGGCATTGCAAACGTTTTGACAAAATGAATATACCCTTCGTCCTTCAGTGATGGGTATAAAAAATTAAAAAACAAATTATAATTAAAATCATTTTATTTTTTTTAATAACAAAAATTAATAAAATCATAAAAGACTTTATTCCACAACTGATATAATTTTCATTTTATGAGAGGATGCTAGAGCACACGTATATTAAGCGGTATTATTTTGAAAATTATAAAAGCTTTAATTTTTATTATTAACGCAGTTGCGCGCGAAGCCTTCAAAAAACGTCGCAAAGATAAGTTCATTCTAACTAAAATAAAACGAATAGTTTCCACTTAAATTAAATTTTTTAATTTAATGAACTTATTATACGATGTATCCGGTGCACATAATAAGAGGCCAAAAGTTTCTTTAATATTAAACAAAAGTTCATTACGAAGTTCCTTTTAGTTTTGTAACAAACATAACGTTGTATGAATTTTTACCATCAGAGATTTAGGGGTCAAAATATCCCTCTATACTCTCTAAAGTATTTCTACTTATGGTATGATGTGTATTCAATTCGTTTGTGATAAATAGTCTCCTAGAAGAACATTCAAAATTCTCGCACGCATCTTGAAATGTCTCAAATTGGTCAACAGAGAAGCGTGTTTTTTTTTTTTTTTTTTTTTTTTGATGATAGAAAATTTTTGCCTTTTTTATGTATATTTTTGTTAAGTCTAAAATACCCTTTACAAGTTGTAGTACAAGGTCATTTAACTTGTGCGAATGCAAGGCTTGAGATTGGGCCAATTTTTATTATAGCGATTGATTCACAACGTAATTCTAAGCTTGTCTGTCCATCCGACTGCCTTGACTGGCCGCATTTTTTGAGTTATTTTGAGATAAGATTTGAGACATTGACTTGTCCTGAATCAAGCGCGAACACTATTGAAATTTCTTCGAAGCCGACAGCTTTTCCGACCAGTTCCCAAATAATGCCTATGAATAACTGTGCGATGATGTGCCGCCTGTAGATGAGCCTGTGGCCAGCATTACGCCTCTATCGACTGCTCGATCACTATAGCTGCAGTGCTTGTTCTTATATCGATTGAAATGTTTTTTTCCAAAAACCCTTTTTTTTTGTCTTCTTACAAAAAAAAAAAATCTTATTTTTCGTTCATTTTGAAACTCGTCCAAATCCAAGTCCAAGTCCAAGTCCAAGTTTATAGATATCATCAATATATTGCTTTTTATTATTATTATTATTATTATATAAATTTAGCCAGAAAATAAATTCTAAGACTAAAGTTTTAAAGCACTAAGGCTTTGGCTTTATTTTTATTTTTATTAATATTATTATTATGATTATTATTATTATTATTATTATTATTATTAATATTATTAAAAACTCTACGGCACTTTTTTTTTTTTATCCGCCGGAGTGGCTGAGTAGGCAATAGTCTCGACTAGCCATTCAATGGTCGTGGGTTCAAATCTCAAGTGCGGTAGAGTTTTT
Source organism: Glossina austeni (assembly GCA_000688735.1). NCBI lineage: Eukaryota > Metazoa > Arthropoda > Insecta > Diptera > Glossinidae > Glossina > Glossina austeni. Next base: position 3,483,820 of record KK502402.1, read on the forward strand.
AATAATAATGCTAATAATAATAATAATAAAAAAAAAAAAAAATAAAGCCCAAATGCTTAGATGCTAGGGCTTTAAGACTTTAGTCTTAGAATTTATTCTCTGGCTAAATTTATATAATAATANATAAAGCCCAAATGCTTAGATGCTAGGGCTTTAAGACTTTAGTCTTAGAATTTATTCTCTGGCTAAATTTATATAATAATAATAATAATAATAATAATAAAATATAGTGCTTTTTGAACAGTGAACAGTTTGGAAGTAAATCTGTCCCAGGTACAAAGCATTTTTTTAAATATCAATGCATTTTAAGTTTAGCAAAAAAATCGATCTCGTCTGTAATGCTTTCGCATGCGGAAAGCATATGATTTTGCATATGATTTATTCAACGCTTTTTGAAATAAAAAACAATGATTTTTACGATAGCCTAGTATTTTTAATATATTTACAATTTCTTAGGAGGTTTATTTACCAATTATTTGCAGGCATTTGAGTTTTTCAACGCTTTTATTCTTATTTGCTTTTAGATGACGACGCAACTCTCTTTACTCAATTTAAATTTGCCTTCCGCAAAACTTCTGCTTATATAAAACCTGTTATAGGCAAGGCTATCATTACCTAAATTCATCGCGACATTTTTGTGTTAAGCGCTTTTTTCGCTAAATTTCTTTTCGGGAGTCGCCAGCTGCATGAGGCAGGATTGTGTCTTTGGCTTTTTCTTTCTTTGAAATTTTTTTCATCAGAAAATTGAATCATTTTGAAGAAAACTTCAAAAATAAAGCATGAAAATGTGGGTAACAATATGTTAAAAGAACTTATGCAACTTGGAAGGTGAAAGTTTCGTATGTTTTTGGTTTTTGGTATTTAAAATTTCTCCTAAAGTTCTCGTAAAGTATTTACTCATTCGGTTTGCTGCAGTTTGTTTAAGACACAAAATTCAAAGCAAAGTTCTACGTTCAATAGCTTTGTTTTCCATTGCACCAATACTAGGGCATTTGATTTGGTATGATTAACCACCGCTTCAAACCTACGGGAGCGATAGACTGCATTTAACTACTGTGCAATAACTCAGTACAGCACTATCAGTTTATAGGGGGGAAAAAGATTGCTTTATATTGCTTTATAAGAGTCCCGAGCACTATATGCGCAGCGTCTGCCCAGCCTCTGCGACTCAAATGTACTCACCATCAACTTAACTGTCCGCGAAGATTCAAACACTTCTACTAAGCATCGAATTGTTATTTGCATGCTCAGCACATGTAAGTTAAACCTATTTCAGTGCTTGCAACTTCGAAAATTTGGAAAACCTTTTCAACTGGAAATAAATTTGTCTTTGAGCTTAATTGGAAAGGAAGGAATGAGTAACCAATTTTGTTACAATCAATTGGATCGAACCACATGTAACTCGACATTGCCAAGTGTTTACCGTTTACCACAGGCCTAGTCTGTCTGACTTATGATCTTTTAACTGGACTCTTGATGTAGATGCGCATAAAGGTAAGGCTTGGCTTAGAGATGAGCTGTTATGCAACGTATGTTAAGAAAGGAAAGAAACAATTTTCCATAATAAATTTAAGTACAATTGCTTTTGGTGAAGAAGTAAATAAAAAATTTTCATTTCACTTTTTCACAAAGTCGAAAATATCCAACGAAACTTTTATCGAAGCCTTTCAACCACCAGCAGTGAGCCAAGCATCACCTGACGGAATTCTTTCTTCAATGTGAAGTTTTCTCGATATGTAATATAAGAAATTATTATAAAGGCGAACGCTTAATGTTGGAACGATAAGAAATCAATCAATGTCTTATCAATTTATATTATTTGGCGGATGGTTCGTTATTTAGCCATTTTAAGAGTTTATTACGAAAACTGTTAAGTTTGTATGATCTGCGTAGGGCAACCTACATAGCTTGCTTTAATATTTATACCTTTTTACGAGCATCAATTAAAATTTAACAAATAATCAGTTTGATCCGTCAGTTGATTCCGTCTTGTGAGACGGACACATTAAAGGAAAACCGATTTATTTCAGTTCACATTTGTGTGTGTGCTTTTTATTTATTTATTTTACTAAAATAACCTTTCAAACGGTTTTCAATAAATGGAAATTCCAATTAGATCAGATTTATAAAAAAGAAAATAAAAACAAAAACAAAAAACGAAAAACGAAAAAAATCCGTTCAATTCATTTAACAGCGATATCCGTGAACAATAAATTATATTAAATACAAATTATAAGTCAAACAATTGGAGGGCATCGCACAACTCAACCGGTAGACATTGATAACAAACAATATAAAATTAAACGTCAAATATGTAAAACTGAATGCTCGTATGGTAATAAGCAAACAGATCGAGATCGATTCACTGTAGACAGATGTTGTTTGCTGTTGCTATTATTGTTGCTATTATTTTGAGTATGTCTCTGCATACATCCACATAGGGGCTTTTACATATAAGACATTTGTTTATAAACGAGTTGCTCGAAGAGAGATTTCATTGCTCTGTTTCTGCTGTGTTTTTTCCCTACTTTTTACAAAACATTTTCTTTAAAAACAAAAAAAAATAAATAAATAAATATCTTAGCGCCCAACTTCAGAGAGTTACCAGCATGTTTTTATTGTGTTCATATAAATTTGACCTTGACATCGTTTGTATATTTCATAACACATTAATATGTAATAATAAAAACAGAGCGAGAAGAAACAAAATTTATTTTGTGAGCAAGCAAAGGGAATAAATAAACATTGTCTTGGGACGAATCTTTGTTACTCATCATCTCAAGTCAATGTACAAAAAATTGCAAAGCAAGACTAGATTAGATTAGTCAGTCCGCACTAATCATTTAAGTGGCATTTGTTTGTTTGTTCGTTTGTTTACAAGGTTTACAAGGTCTTCACCCAATAACTGCTGTTGATTGTTTTTAAGTGTTCACTCATATCGAAGGGTGCTGCGTGAGCAGGTTATGTCCAATTCAACGCTTATCAGTATACGCGATTGTAAGTTTCTCAAAGCAAAAGACAATAGTTTACTATCCATAAACAAATAAATGAACGAAAAGGATGGATGGACGGATGAATAAAAGAATGAATGCGGACGGAAGAAAAACCAAGAAGAAAGAACAATAAATGAATTTGGTAAACAAACAAACATCCAATCAACGTTTCCTACATCGTTTACGTTTCTTACATCTTTTCATATATACGGACTCTGTGCGTGTTACAAACGGAAGGATAAATACGGTGTATCATCGACTTTTGATATTTGATATAAAAATAAACACACATACACATGCTGACACCCCACGCACCCACACAAAAGTATATATATATATATATATACGTATATATACGTACGTACGCATACACATACGCAACAAAGGAGTAAAATGAACTCATAATAAAAAATTGAAAAACAATTAAAAATCTGTCAAAATGAAATGTGTATAAAAAATTGTAGAAATTTGCTATTTATCTAGCGAATCGTGCAAGCAACAAATGTATGCCAAAGACATTTTTGATATTTAAAAAATAACTCAATGTTTATTTTTTTGGATTATTTCCACATGGTATTCTTTAAAGTATTTTTTTTTTTTTTTTTTTTTAATTCTGTGGCTCTTGTCATGTTAATATCGTGTTTATGGTTTTATTGTGGTATGTTGTTGCTGCCATTGTTGTACGACGTGTTTTCTTTAAACATGTTATACTTGTATGCATATGAAAATACTGTAACAATCTTCAACTCAACCTTTACAGCCTTTGCACATATGGTACAAAAAAAAAGAAATAAATAAATAAATAAATAAATAAATAAATAAATAAAAATAATAAATGAACAACAAAGTAATAATAATAATACTTTAAGAATTCTTTATGATGATGAGAAATCAATTTTGAAAATATTCACACACATATGAGTTGGGAGAAAAATTAAAAAAAAAAACAAAAGCGAAGAAAAACAACAATTTGCAAAAGTATCAAAAACAACAAAAAAAAAAAAAAAAGAAGCAAAATGTATTCTCTAAAAATTTTTAATTTATTTCATTTAATATTCTTTACGTTATATTTTATGAATTCTTTTGTTGCCGTTGTTATTATTAATTATTATTGCTTATATTAGTGTTAATGTCAAATTTTATGTATTTATATTTATATTTATATTTATATTTATATAAAGAAAAAACTTCCATCACTTTGCAGAATTTGTCAAAATAAAAGACTTAAGCAACAAACTTTTTCGCACATTCTAAATAACGACAGTCTATTAATCACATTATGTTATACACATTATGCATTATGCATAATATGCTATGTTTAGTGTCATATGATCGAATGATGTTAAATTGAAAAGTGACCGATTTATGATCACATCACTCGTGCGACTCGTGCACTTTTGGACGTGATTGTGTGCGGATTAGACTTAGCGATTAGAAATTTAGAAAATGTGGCAATTTGCAGTTTTTCAAACGCAAATGCTAGACATCCAAGTATTAGAACGATGGACAGACTTGCGGACCGATATGGTTAAGTCATTTTACGTCATCTGAGAGTATATCGTCATATGTACATTTTACGAACCAGTATCGGAAGCATAACTTTGACTTTTTCATAGGCGTACGACGAACACGATAAAAATCGTAATCAATCGATTCGAAAAGAGAGCGAAGACAAAAAAGAAGACGAACAATTAGAGCCAAATCAATACTATTACCGATTATATATTGTTGGTAATGGATTACGGAGAGCAGTTAGTATGTGACCTAATCAAGTGCCGCATTATATACATAATTTAATTTAAATGTGAGATGAAGCCTTGGCTACTGTATGTATAAATTAAATATAAATGATTTAGAATGTTTTTAAATATGTTGCCAAGCAAAACGAAAAACAATAACAATAACAATAATAATTTTCGAAATTCTTTTACAAAATTCATAAATTCAAGTTTGTGTCCTAAGTCTTTTGTCTCATAACTTCTAAATCTTTTAAAAACGGAATATATAAATTCCTAAAATCTTGTTTATTCTTGCTGTAGAGATCAAAACGTTAAAATCAAAAATATTTAAAGATTTTTTTTTTTTATCTTTAGTTCAATAATTAAAATTATTTGAAAACAAGTTTAACAAATTAAACAAAATTCGGAATGTTTTCTGTTAAACAATTTATACATAAATTTGATATTGTCTGAAGCATATCTAAAAACACTCGTATCCAAATACTACGACTACCATTAATGGAGCTTTTTACACACGTGCCGAAACTCATAAATATTAAATAATTGGAAAAACCCCAGAAAGGGAAAAATAACTATGAAATGAATCGTTTACAAGCGATTTGTCAATGATATCTCAATGATACATATATATATATATATATATATTATATATATATATATATATATATATTACATTAAACATGTGTAATATAAACAAAAATTTCTTTATTGTGTACGTCGTTTTAAAATTCTGAGTTGATTTTAGATTTAATTTTAAAACTTGTAGGTGAAAAGTTGAGAAAAACCATAGTTCTAAGCAATTTTACTTGAAAGTATGCCGTAACGTTGTCGTATCGCCTATGATAAGCATAACTAGCAGTTGTCGTCTGTTTATATATCCGTTTGTCTCTATGTCCATCAGCATATACGTCTATGCCTTTCGATGTTCCTCTATCTATATACGCATGTATCCACAGATATGTCTACACGTCTTTGTTTCTGCCCGTAGATGCCAACTGTTATTAAGGTCGTCTGGGTGTCAATTTGTTTCTCTCTCTGCCTGTACATCCGTCTGCCTGTGTGTGTAGTGGATGTGTGCCCAATCAATAAGAGTTAGGCCTTTGCCAGCGTTCCCTATAACTATGACCAAAGTAAACTCTACCGCACTAAGATTTACATTCTCGCCGTTCTGTATATCATTCTCCCCTCGTCTACCTGTACCGATATGAGTATATTTTCTATCTATCTCTCTCTGCGTTGTGTCCTCTGATGTGCTAATATCCCTCTATGTACACGTGCATCCCTCTATGCCCGCATCTATGTTTATCAGTTTATCAATTTGTTTACCTTCCGCTCAAATTTTCAAATCGCGATTTTATCATTCGAGTTTTACATCGAACGTTAAAAACTTAACTTTCCTTTCTCTCTCCTTATTGCAGCGGAAGTAAACTTGAAAAGTATCTAAATTGATTTATAGGTGCGTTCACACAGCCAGAGATCAAGATGACTACCACTCCATGCAGATCGTTCATTTTTTGTATAAACTTACCAGCCACCAACATAACAACATGTCTAACATGTGAAATTATTATAAAGACGAAATTGGACCAGATATGGTTTCAATGGGGACCTATATGTGTAACATCTGGCAGGACTCAAAGATACGGTCCATGCTGAATAAAATCATTCTTTTCTATACGAAGAAGAGAATCGCTTAAAATGAACAAGAAACAAAACCAAGTAAACAGACAAACAGAATTGTTACACGTATGGGATGAAGATTTTGGAGCAGGAAACACATCAGTTTACCATTCTTCTTAAGCTTACCTTCCTTCATTTTATTTACATCATTTTCTTCTCCAACGCACCGAATTTCGATATTGTTGTTGGACATAACTTATCCCGCTACTACTATATTGTATGGATCATCGATATTCACTTAACACGCTTTTTGTGCACCTCTTCCCCATAATTAATGCCTTAAGGGTGAATAGCTTTCACAATATTTTTAATTTTTTTTTTTTTTTTTTTTTTGTTCATTTTTATCTTAATAGAAAATTCATTATTATTAATAAATTAATTAACATATTTATTAGTAATGCGGTAAAGGAAAAAGATGTATGTTTGTTGTGAAATTTCCAATATATTCACTAAAACGATTCTTTCTTGTTTAAAGATATGTTCAAACGATTGCTGGAAATTCTAGATAAGGAAATAAATACCAAGTTATTTTATTCTAAGAATCTCTTTGAATCACATTTTAATTCTTGAAATTTTAGAGTTTAGAGGTCAATGAAAATCGCAAAAAGCGGTGCCAATGTAACGTAATTTTCTGAAAAATATTTAATTAATATTTTTACTCAAAAAGTCTCGTTGCGTTTATAGGTTTTTATCCCAAGTTATTTTATTCTAAGAATCTCTTTGAATCACATTTTAATTCTTGAAATTTTAGAGTTTAGAGTTTGCTTGCGTAGAGGTCAATGAAAATCGCAAAAAGCGGTACCAATGTAACGTAATTTTCTGAAAAATATTTAATTAATATTGACTCAAAAAGCTTCGTTGCTTTTATAGTCCCCCCCCCCCTTTAATTGAATCTCTCTGAGTTCAGGTTCGTACCGCATATTTCATATCGCATCTTTTACAATTCTTAAGAGATCTATTTATAAGAAGTTATTTTTAACAACTCTTCAATCCGGGTTCTCGACTCGTCTTATCGAATATCAAGAGCTAACTGTTTCTTGTCTTAAGCAAATCCTTTCAAAAATAAATTCATCAAATATCAGATTTCGTTAATTCTTCCTTTGATCATCGACCTTGTCTTAGACGCGTTCACTTTACGACAACGAGTAATGAAGGATCGCAAATGTTTGTTTGCTTTCACGGTAAACTTATTATATGACTTTGTGACTACGTTATAAAGTCGCTATACATATATAGCTTAGTGAGACAAATACTTTAATATGCGTCTGTTGTGTGATTCCCTTCCCAATTCATACTCTTTGCCCTTAGGAATTTGGGCTGGAGCCCGCTTGTTTCCCCGCCCCCTTACGACAATACGACGATTGCTTTTGCTAGCCTTGTCGTCACTTGAAAAACTTAGATTTATTCTCGATGTTTCCTTCTTAATTAAGTTAATAAATAGCGCTATCGATTCGCTGGCAATACTTGGGATATAAGCTTCAATGTCCCGAATCACTTCTCTAGGAACTTTAGTTTCTTAAAGCTTACGTAATGTAGATATAATTACGAGCTTTTCAATCCTTTTAGAGTCCTTTGTAAAAATCTAGATGACATCTATAGCTTAATCTCAATACCGGATCCATTAAAAATTATCAAATCAACTCTCGTCAATACGCGTGCTTTGCCTAACTCATATCTAGCATTAGCTTCTAGCTTTAATAGCTTCACGCGATTCGAAAATTGAACTGCATTTTTGCGGATGGCCTGGCGATTCACTTGTCTGTTCTTTTTCTTCAGTTCTCTTTAAATACTTTTTAATCGTTGTTGATAACGCTTAGTACAAGAATTATCCGATTCCAAGAGCCAATTAAATTCGGCTGAATTTCATGGGTAAATGAAATAAATGAATAAGTCAACCCTTCCCGCACGCATAGGCGACATCCTGTGCGTGGTACAAAAAAAAAAAAAAAAAAAAAAAAAAAAAACAAGAAAATTCCTCGCTTTTGGGCCCGGGTCTACATTGGTCCAAACTTCCATTTAAAAAGAAGAAAATCATTCAATCTGCATGCCTATCGCTTGAGATGTGCGCGTTGATTTTTGCGCGTAATTGACAAGTGTTTGAGTGAAAATATGCAATTTTCGACCAAAAAAAAAAAAAAGTCCCACTTTTCTTAATATACATATAAAATATTAAGGTTAAAATTAACATATCGAAAATATATTACGTACTTCTCAGCGGTATGGTTTCTTGAAAGTAATATAAAAAACTTTGAATGAAAATTTTGACAAGTATTCCCCGAGAAAAACAAGTTTCAACTCCAACTACTGTCATAAAATTGTGTTTGACAATTCAAACTTTTTGATCATTTGCGATTTTGCCAAGTCCGCAATTGTCAATTTTTATGTCATTCGTTCCTATTTAAGGGATCATTGAAGCCAACAAAAAATTTACATTCCATTACTCCGTTACTTTGTGTGATACCGTCTAGCAAACTGTTCTCGTCAATTTCGACGACTTATTGACATTGCTTTCATTTCCGCAACTTCAAGTGAAGTATATTTTTATATACAAATATTGTCCAAAAAATACATAAAGCACAAGCTCCATAATGTAAGCTTAGATTATGGTTGAGAATTTTCCCAGAAATAAGTCGTTGTCGAACAGTCGATACCAGGAAATAGAATCCAATCATAATATATTCGAGTATATATATATCTTACAATTTTAAGCACACACAATCATATTAATTACAGTAGTCAATCCTGTCTGGTTATTCAAAGTAAGTTTTCCTAGCTTTTGCTATAAGCCACATATTATATAATATTTTTGTTAATAAATACAAGAAAAACGAAAAACCCACACACATTACAAACACACTTTCACAATAACCAACATTCGTTGAATGTCCAATGCGGAATGTAGTGTGGGAGTTAGTTTCTTAAATTCATAAAGCTAACGAAATCACAATCGACGCAAACGCACGCTTAACTGATCAACAGGCGTAGTAGAACTTTTATACAAACAAAACTAAATAATAAATAAATAAATAAAGTCAGCATAAGAAAGCTTATAACAATAATAAATATAAATTATATTTGGATAAAGCAACAAAAAAAAGAAAAAACAAAACAGAAAAATAAGTCCAGTTTATATAGCGTAGTAAAGGTAAAAAGTAAAAGTCACAGATCCGGGAGCTTATACTAGTATATCAATAAGAGTGTAAACAACTCCACGACTATACATGCTTAATGTTTTTCATTCTTGAAGACTGACTAAAAGGCAAAAAAAAAAAAAAAAAAAAAAACAGCGAAAAACATTTCAAAACAGGCTAAACTGCTACTGCGGTAAGACGGAGGAAACGTGTACACCGTCGATTTGTATCTGCTTTGAAAGCGGAACAAAGCATAAAATTGCATTCCTAACAGAGAGGTGAACGATCTTTAAGAATTCCCTCTCATGCCTTTTATTTTTATGCACATATTCCAAAAATAAACATTTTATTATATGATTGTTGGTTTAAAGTTCAGGCATAAAAAATGAATTGTGTCAGTATTCCAACCGCAAGGTTTAGCCTTAAAAATATTTTAAAATATTTCTTTTTTTTTTTTAAATATAAAATATTAAGTTTAAGATAGCAAGCAGCACACATATACATATAAGTAAAAGTACAAGTATATGCGCGCGCGTCTTAACTCTGATTTTATTGAAAAAGGCATATAATGTCAGCAATTGCTAGCAATTGCGTAAATAGGATCAATTTTTGTTGTTTTCATTCAGACACATATAGAATTTATCTCATTGAGTCATTGAGTTATTGAGTCATTGAGTCATTAATATTATTTACTGCAATTCCGCGGCTTCTATGCATCACTGACGAGTTCCAGTTTTCAATCTTTTTCTTCTTCACCTTCACCAGCCACAAGGACTTGAGATGGACCCAACTTTTTTTATACCGTTGTAAACTTGTCTGTCGGTCCAGTTTCCTTGTGTTCAACCCACAGGCCGCAGTTTTTGGGATATTCTAATTAAAATGGGTAGAGGGGCGCGTTTTGGTCCAAAAGCGAATGTTATTGAAAATAGTTCGGATCGCACAACATTTTCGACCACTTTCTTACAATTACTTATTTTATTAAGTCGTTTATTAATATATACAAATATATATATATATGTATTTAATAGGTCGTTTTATAGACGATTGTATGGTGGGTAGTACGGTATTCAATGGTGCAACATCGTCCAATATAATATATGAATTAATATAATAAATATTTAAAATTAATTATCTCCCCATCATAAACTGAAAGTGTACTAATTTTCTCGTCCGGCTTATAGCATTCCTAGGCACACATTAGAAATGCTAGTGTTACGATTATCTCGAAATGCGAAAAGGATTTAATTATGGCCGTCTGCCTATCGCTTGTTGGTCTGGTTCAAACTGATATAAATAATATAGAAAATTACATACATATAAAATTAAAAAAAAAAAAAAGGCAAAAACTTTCGAAATAAATTAATTGTTATTTATTCATTACCTCGCCCATCGCACGTCAATCTGAAGTTGATACTACCTTCTCTAAAAGCAATAACCCCGATCATCCAATTGGCACACTAACGATTTACGGAAAACTTTATGCTATTTTTGTGTAGTGATGTAGCGTACTCGACTCGTACTCAAGTCTAACACAACTTTTGATTAATATCAGCGTTTAGTGAGGCGCGTTCAACGTTCGAGTCCCGATTACGCTTTTAAAAGAGTGGTAACTATATAGTAATATTTTTTTCCCCTATTTTGCAGAACTTCACTTTATTTAATCAACAGAGCCCTTTGCCAGAGTGGCACACACAATCAATCTAACGGTTTTTTAACATTTCAATCCCTTTTTTATAGGATGATTTATTACTAGAACGCTCAAAATTCATGTTTCATTTTTTGCACTGACGTCATCATTTTATCCATATCTCGCTGGAATATGATTTTAAAATTTCCGTTGTGGGGCGTACTTGAAGCACTTGGTAGATGCGGCAAATGGGATTCAAAGTTCAATTCAAGTAGATTTGCCAGGCGGGCCATCGTTTTACTGTGAACAAGCGCAACATCATTCATTTGAAAAATCACAGGATGACGGCAAGATTTCCTACAAATTCACTTTTCGATTGCTGGGAATAATTTTCATTATTATTTTGAATGTTTTCTGCTGCGACTACCTCTTTTAGCTATTCGATGCTTAATACTTCCTTACTAAGCGAAATATTCAAAAAAAAAAAAAAAAAAAAAAAAAATGCTCACAGTCTTGACGTAGAGACGCCTCTGTATTACGCTGTAAGATGCGGTAGTTGAATAATCTTCTAATTAATAAAGATCGCAATCTTTTTCATTTGTAGCGTGTCACTTGGCCAGTTGCAATTTTTATCGTATCGAGCTTGTAGATTATTCTTATGTATGATAAATAAGGTGATCGCCTTAGATGCTTGTACTTTACGAATTTAGTCTTAGAATTTATTTCTTTGACTAAATTAATAAAAGCAATTATAATATTGATATCAATATTTATATTTAAAGAGTGAATTTCCCGTTTTTGCTGGGAACTTCTCTTTATCTATTTTTAGAAATAGTCGAGGCGTTTGTCGATGGGATTAACGTTAACGTATTTTAAAATGTAAGCTATGCCTTTCAAAAACAAATAACGGATAGATGGACATCCCATAACTCACTCCGATAGTTAAGCAACTCAGGGATAGCTATATTTTATAACAACCGTCATGTTAATTACTGTGGACTATAACTAAACTTCTAGTATCGTTAGTGTAACTCAATCGTCTGAAACTCGTCTAAAAATCTATTTAAGTAAGGATACGTTTTATTTATTTATTAACCGGTATTGATTAATCGTCGTACATTAAAAAAAAAAAAAACATATTCGCAAAATCCATACTAAACATCTGTTTGATACTAGTCTTACACAAAGATGCTTAAAGTTCACGTTACAATTTTAAAACGTACAGAAACACCTATACATCTTAGTTAAAAATGATTTTTTTATGCCCATCAACGAGAAGTTGCAGATATATTCACTTTGTCAAGCCATTTTCCATATCCAGAAGATAAACCTCTTACACTGCATATGCCTTTAATTCTGAATTTAATTACGCGTATCGGTCCATATGTCAGAAACAAAATGTTGTCTTCAAATTTGGCAAAAAAAATTTATAAATTTTTCTATACACTTGAAAATTGAAAATGATCGAAATCGGTCAAAGGACGCGCCTACGTTAATACATATACTGAGACCATCTCCATTTTCAAAAGGAAAAAAGTTGCATGTTTTTTCTCATTACTCACATCTGTGTCTGCCCAAAAAAAAAAAAAAAAAGAGCAAATATATAGAAAATATATATTTTTTTAAGACACAAGTGTGGCAATGCGGGAGCAAGAGAATCGACTAAAGTCAAATACAATTTTCTTACCTGTATTTTGGGTACAACTGGCTCGCTTTTTGATTGGCTTAATCTACTGCCTACCTACAACCTTCCATTTTTCAATTTTCACGACTCATGAAGGTTTTTAATCTTGTTTGGGTTGAATTCTTAATTTTTCTTCTCAACTTAATAATTTACCGTTACTTTGACTATTTTTACTATATATTTTCTTTAATCCGAAACCATCTGTATATCTGTATATCATAGCTCAATGCGTTTAGAGATCTTGTTGGCGCACAATTATTGCTAGGTAAAGGCAATTAAAAATTTTTTGAGAGCATAACAATTACAAGATATGCATAAACTTGCATATACGTACACACACGCATACGTATAAACAAATGTATGATGTTTTTACGTGCATATACGACCTTCACCTCACTTTTATTTTCATTTTTATTATATTTCTCGTTTTTCTTTCCCATTGCATTTTTTTTCTTTTTTTTTTTTGTTATTTGATAACTTTACATAAGTATTGCGAGGCACAACGCAAAGCAACGTAATTGTTTGTAAACGTGCATAAGTGTGTGTGTGTGTGTGTGTATGTGTATATGCGTGTATGGATATTTATATTTTTACCTTTTTGCATCCACTTCTAATCAGTATAAAAATAATGAAAAATATATTTAGCTAATCACGCAGTTTGCTGGCAAAAGAAAAACTTTGTCAATTTTGCACATCTTTGCGGAAAGTATTCTTACAACTTGTAAAAAAAAAAAAAAAATATATTTTAGAAAAATTTTTTCCAATAAAAAAAAAAAAAAATTTGTAAAAAAAAACTAAGAGAAAGCGCTCAGATAACTAAAAACGCTTAAGAACAAACGATCCATTTTAGTTTTAGTTGGTGGTACGCGGTAGTGTACGAATAAATTATTCGGCTTTCGAGCTTCGTCTTGAAAGGCAAAATAAAGTAAAATACGATTACATCTAAATTCCAAAATATTGGGAAAAGTTTTGAACTGTTGCTATTGCAAAACGAATGAAAATGGATAAATGACGGGAAAAAATTTCCATGATCGACGCAAATGGACGGAAATATAGAATCACCGATTATCAGCAATTACTTAGCAAGTATTCCAGAAATACGATGGGATCGAATGCTTTTACTGCATGCAATTTATTTTTCATATATTGAAGTTCAACTTTCCAATGCTTACGCACTTACGCCAGCTTATATTTTATTTATTAAAGTACGTTTGAAATGTTTGTTGAAAAGATTTTAATTTTTCAAATTTTATACCCCCATTTTATTTATCTTGTTTACCCTTTACATGCACTGAGAATATCGCAAACATTCCGTTGGAAGTCTAGCTCACGACGAGTAGCATTCAACCCGAAAAACATAAATCGATCCATATTTGTGTACGCCCTTCCATCGAAATGTAAAAGTTTACTGGTAGTGTGGATAGCCCAAGAATTTCTATATATATGTAAAGTCTAATTGTCTTCATAGACCTTAATGCAAAACAAATATAAAATGGAAGGAAAAATTATTTATCAAAATCCAAGCAAAGAGATCTGATTGTCTGATCCATACACTTTCTAAAATTTATCGACTTGATATCGACTTTTTCCGTCCCCTTCGGAAAAGATGTAACAGGTCTTAGAAGTCAGAACACACACAACCACTTATAGATTACAAAACATTTTAAAAATCTGATCTTATCTTTAAGAAAAAAAAAAAATACCGTAAAAGTGCTCTAACTTTTGAGTTGTTTAACGTGCTCAAGCCGTAACATTTTTTTTTTTTTTTTTTGTTCTGCTTGCTAATCGAATCGAAATGCCAAGAATAGGGTGTTTGCATGATTAAACTAATTATTTTCTTTTTATGTACACTTTGTTTTTTCTCATATATATATATATATGTATATATATATATACTTTTTTGAAGTGTATAACGAGTTTTTTTTTTTTTTTTGTAAGTTAAGTTAAGTCTCTTGATGTTCATAAAGCAACTATCTTGCAATCAATATTTAAAATAGGAAAAAGAGAAAAGCAAAAAAAAAACAAGAATAAACTCTGCAAAGTAATATCGATTCTTTATTAAAGTAACAATGATTATAATTTATTGAAACGTTTACCGCACTTTACGATCGCATGGCATAGAATTTTTATGTTAGAAATATTAACTAAACTTGTTTACTTGTTTAGGTGCCATTAAAAGGTCCGTCTTGTGAAACATATGTTTGGGCTCAACTATTCAGTTAAATTTAAATGCGTTTTACTTATCTTAGGTTGTTCGCGCAAGATTGATTTATATATTAATAAAATAGTCTTTGACGCTTACAGAAATCTATGAAAAAGTTACTGATAAACGAGTAAATATGCTAATTAATCGATCTTAAGCGTGTTCTGTTGCAAAAAGAAAAAATATAAAAGAAATACAACGGCGATAATAAAAACGGATTATTCAAGAAAAAAAAACAAAAAAACAAAAAAAAAAAAAAAAAAAAAAAAAAAAACTTTTTTAAAGCGGAAGCCACTATTTATCAAGGCCCACAGTTATAAAACATCAAAGAATTTTTATTTAATAAAATTTGTTGCAATATTTATTAATATAATTATTAATAGTAAGTAATAATAATATTTTTTTGTAAATAATGACACTAAATAAAAATGCGGTGGAGAATATGTAGAGAAGAATACATATAGACGCGAAGGCATAATTACGTGTAATTTGCAGAAAAGCATAACATAAACGGAGGAAAGGAGCTTGGGGAGAAAGTGTTGTTGAGTGCAATATGAGGCAGTTCTGATGAAACGATAATAACTCGGACAATTTCAATTAAATTTACATTTGGAAAAATCCAATTCGGGATGTTGTTGCTTGAATCTGTTGAAAGAAAGTACACAAAAAATACGAAATTCATATGTGTTTTCTAAACGAAACGTTAAACGTTAAACGTTAAAAGGAAACTTACTTCTCTAAAATATCCAATTTTTTTTGATCCTCGCTGGTGGGTAAGCCCATTTCTTTTTGCCGTTGATCGTACATCATTTTTTCTACCAGACTACGTGTTTCACCCTGTAGATCCGATAGTTTCGATGGTTCAGGATTAATTTTACGCGTGGATATCGGAGTATCGGTGACAACCAAACGGTCCCACCAATTCATTTTGTTCACCTAAAATTTGTTTCGGTTTTTTTTTTTTTTTGGCATCAAAAAATTTAATTAATAATAAATTATTCCTACCTTTTCTAACGTGATTTGTACGGTTTTGCTATCTTGTAATACCCAAAGCGATTCTTCTAGTTTGACTTCAGCACACAGTTCACCATTTATGATGGCTTCTTGACCTTTCAAGCCAACCTTTAGCGCTTTCTTTTGTATATCGACTATTAAGTCACGAGCTCGTAAAGCAAATGTTACATTAAATGGAATTTTTAACTAAAAAGAAGAAAAATCAAAATTAACTAATTTTGGAATTTTTTCAAAAAATCTTTAGTTCATTATGCCCTAAAGCGCTTGTGATACAAGGATAGATTAAGTGAGATAGACTCACCTTTATAAACTCGTCTGTCCACCTAAACTTCTTGTTTTTTTTTTTTTGTTTAACCTACAGGTCGCAATTTTTGAGATATTTTGGTAAAATTCAGTATACGGACATATTTTAGGCCCAAGGATAGTTGCCATTGGAAATGGTACGGAACGGTTTTCAAGTCGTTTTATAAAAACAATTTTTCTTAATTTCAAAATAGTTTGCGAGTAGGTGTAGCTTGACATATGCCATTTTCGATCATGTCTTCATATATTCGTACATTCTAATAATTTCAATCTGGATTTTGCGCAATGATCAGCATCTGCATGCCTACGAAATCGGAGTGGAATAAGAACTAAAAGAAGAAATTTGAGCGTTTTCAAAGCATTAGATCGTTGAGCTAGTTTTTATATTCAGACTTGACAGACAAGTCGTGCGATCGATATCTTATTCGATCATGGGAACTCGATCAAGCGTAATTACGCCCAAAATTTCAGAGTTCTATTCCAAGTGCAGGTGAATTTTTTCATTCAATTTAGAAAACGGAAAATTCTTCTTCTGCTTCCTTAGTCGAAAAATATAAATATAAATGCAACTATTGCTGTTATTTGTTTTCACTAATATATATATATACTCGTGGCGAGCGATCTGAATTTCCAAGTTAATAATAACATCATACTTCATCCTCCTTTAATCGTTGCCGCTGGATCTTCGTAAGATCGTTATAATCGAACACTTAACTGAAGTTTAGCATATTTTATAGGATTCACTCTATTCTTCATTGCAATGTAAATACGTAACTTTGCAGCATGTAAGATTAGTAGGACTCATCATTATTACTCCTTTCAACGCATTCAACGCATTAAGTATTTTTTGAAAACAAATTAAATACGATTATAAGACAACAAACCCAACCTCTTCAATCAACTCATTAATATAAATATATTGGTGAGAAGAAAATTCCACCGCGATCGCAAAACTGTGTATACCACGTGAAACCTCCAAAGTGTAAACCTTGACTAAACTATAGTAAATCGGTATGAATAACAAAATCAGAAAAAAAAAAAAAAAATATATATACAAAAATTTTTGACATTTCACTCTTTAGACGGTTGGTGTGTAATAAAAATGTGACTTACATGGCAAACCACATTCAAAAGCCTTGACTTTGACAAGAATTAAGTTAAGAATATCATCGTTATTGCTGCTGGAAACCTTCCCTTTTTTTAATCTTCAATATTTCTCACATGCCGTTCATGCTCTTCATCATGGGGGTCATTAGGTTTCCTATTTAAAATTGTGCAATGCATAGAATTACGCTTTGACTTTGGAAGTCTTCATAAAATATTGAAAGCACGCTTGATCGATATGAAATCGTCATGAGTACTAATCTCGTTCTCTCTGTAGACTCTAGAAGACTACTTACTGCAATATGCGTATTAAGCACATCGTCCTCTCACATCTTACATTAGAAAAGAGATTTTTTTTTTTAGAAGAAAACTTTAAATTAATTGTCTTCCAAAGTGCGCATACATTTAAAAAGCTTTTATCCGTTATTATGATTTGAGACCCTAAGGATTTCGGCGATTCATGCAATCTAGGAATTAATTGAATCTGTCAGAAAATGAACTGAAGGGTATCGATAGGTTCATCTCAAGTCGAAAGAGATTATTTGCTATTATTCCTCTTAATTTAAATTATATGAGACAAGCATAGACTAAGAATCTAAATAATAATGAAAAATGTAAAAAATCTTTTTACGGCTCCACATCAACTTGAACTTTATAAAAATTGTTTTCTTGTCGCTTGTCTCAGTACAAAATAACCACAAATAAGAACAGCTGAAGAAGGGAAAATCATGTTAATGATTTAGATTTATTTATGATACATCCATCGTCATCGTCATCGCCATCGCCATCATCGTTATTATCATCATCATCATCGTCATCATCATCATTGTCGTTATTAACATTGGGCAAGTCACGTATGAAGTGTTAATGCTTTATGTTATTTTACTTTTTTTTTTTTTTTTTTTTTTTTTTTTTTTTTTTTTTTTTTCGTATTTGATCTTCATTCGCCTCATGTTTATGTTTTCTTGCAATGTCCGGTAATAGTTGTTTTATTTTAAGATGATCGGTTGGTTCCTTTGTGTAGTGCTGTTGTGGTTAACGGCTTGAATGTGAATAAACGGTATTTTTAACTTAAATTGGTTACAATATATCAAGGCCAGCATTGTTATGATGTATCTCTGATCTGGATAAAAATGATGGGGGAAAATAACAAACGAAAAAAAAAGAAAAAAAAAAAAAAAACCACAATTCTTCTTTTCATAGACTGACTATGTGATTGGCTACTGCTTTACCTTCTTATTCCCCTGGAATGTCGTAGGACGAGTACGAGGAAGAAAGGAAAACACAATTTTTACAATCTTCAAGAACGTACTGCAAAGGTCATCATTATAATAGAAAAAAAAAAAAAAAAAAAAATACAAAAAAAAAAAAAAAAATGTTGAAATTATTAAAATTAATGACAAAGTTTGCAAAAATTTAAAAAACAAAAATTTTTCTTTATTACTATGTGCTGATGGCGCTCATTGACTGTGATATCTCTCACGTTTTATTTACATAAATTTCGAACCGGCCCTTCCCTCCTTTAACATGTTATCATATATACGATCATGATCATGATTATCACCATTATTACCGTCACCAGTAAACAATGTATTACACCTTACAGCATCAATTTGTTATAAAAACTCGCTTAAACACACAGGCATCCGATTCGTAAACGGACACACTTGAAGTGTTTTATTTATTTTACAAATGATTATCAAAATTTAAAAATAAAAAAAAAAAAAAAAAGAAAAGAAAAGCTAAAGTAATATAATCGAAGAAGGTATATAATGTTTCTTTGTCTCAACATTTCACAGATAATTGAATCGATTATTTAATGCCGGCAATCAAGCGCAATGTTAAATGGCGTTATAATAATTAGAATAGTTTAACTCAAACACGTAACAATTTAGTATCAACAATGATGATGAGTTTAAGGTGTAAAATGACGTTTAATATTATTTTAATAACATTCATTAAATGATTTATGAATATTTTAACGATTTTATGAAGAGGATGCATTATTTGTTTCCATCTAAATTCTCATTAGGGTAAATAATGACGATTGCTGTTAAATTATTACACTCATCTCCGGGTATTATGAGGGGTAAATTCATTTTATCGCAGCGTTTGCAACAAGCTTCAGAGTCCCATAAATTATATATATTTCTGCATAAGCATGTCCATCTGTGCGTCTGCGTAGTCTTTGTTCTAAACAGTCCCCCGTCCGCACAAATAAGGCTCATTACTTACATTATAATCGCACACAGCGCGACACTATAGTAAATGTACAAAAATTGCAAATATCGACCATGCCCACCTAATTTTATAGTGTACCATAATTTCATTTTTTTTGATCCAAACATTTTTAACGTCCAGCACCAAGCTGTAGTATCCGCCGTACACATTATTCTATTCGCAAAAATTAAGAAATCGCCTTCGAATTTGCAAAAAGAATTTCAAAATGGCTCAAATCCGCCAAAAGACACGCCTACAACGCAACACCTTTTCTTTCCGTACTTTTTTACTCTGTACTCATAAGCTACGATAGATGCGACGCAGACGATATAATTTTCCACTTTTATTCCATAAAAGTTACAAAAATTAACCACGCCCACTTAATATAGATTAGAGATATTCATTTTTTTTCCTCTTTTTTTTTTTTTTTTTTAGTGAGCAATTTTTATTTATATTAAGATACTGATAAGAAGCTATTATTAGCACGTCTCGACTAAAATACCATAATAAATATCGCGATTGTATTCGTTTTCTTGGCATATATATATATATATATATATATATAGTAGGAAAGGGAAAAAATCATCGTTGATTATATTGCTTCCGCAAAATAGCAGTTACATGTGCGGTTTGGTGCGAAATTCACTCAAAACAGACAGTTGATGCGACAAGTTTACGCTCTTTCAAGAAGCGGATCCCCCGAGCCGAAGATACTTTGCTATAATTCGCTGCTTAGATAATAGTCAATATCAAGATTGATTGCTTTGTCGTATGAAATTAAATTCCCCATGAGACATAATCCGTAAAAGTGCATTAAAATGTATACACGAATGCAGATGAAATTAATTTCTGGATATTATCGTTAAGAATGAGATGATACAAGCTTTGAGGACAAGGTATAAAAACATGACATAAAAAAAAAAAATTTAATTTGCCAAACAGTTTCTTTTTTTCTTTTTTTTTTTTGTTTTGTTCTTAACAACAGTAGCTAAATATGTGTTCGTGTAACATAGTCGTCCACATCTCTTCAGCTTACAATTCATAACGATACCGAAGCAAAGACCATTGTGCGACCTTGTCACTAATAAGATAAATTGCAGTAGTCAATCACACTTAGATTGTCAGTCATTTCATCAAGTCACTCAACCTTTAGTAAAAAAAAAAAAAAAAAAAAAATAATTATGTTAATAATAGCAACTATACGTAGCTTGAGCCGAATCCGATGCCACCCATCATATTAATATGTAAGAATAATTAGTCAGGGTGGTCGAGGACTTATTGAAAATCTAAACACAACGGCGTGAGATATTTGACGAACATTTGACGAACATTTTTATTCGATTACGATTTTTGCAAAATAGCATTAATGCGTAAGCGGAATGTATTTGGCTAAGATAATGTTTATTAGACTAAGACGTTGATAGTGTACAATAAATTAATGGCGACTCAAAGCCCTTTTGTTTATGCAAAAGCAAGTCTACTTTGCAATACCAATGACGTTAACTAACGCTATTACGAATAAAGAGCGCGTTGAATGAAATTAAGATCCGATCTGAAAAAATAATCATTTTTTCCCACCAAAACTGCAAGTATAGGCGTGGTATAAGCTGGCCTAGGTTAGGAAAATTTTTGTAACAAATCTCTGCATTTTTTCCCAAGTGGTCTAAAAGGACGGCGAGACGAGGACGAGGACGAGGACAAGGACGCGGACTACTTGTGAGGTCATCGCATCCTCGCACTAAACAAGCAAATGTTTTACTACTTTATGGATTAAAATTTTTATTTGCGAATCAGAAGATCAATTTACAACAACAACACTCCTTGAAAGACAATCTCATCTAAATTTCTTTAAAGAGCTTTTATATGCAATATCTGATCTTGTTACTACTTACCACACACCATTACATTGAAATAGGAAAAATAAAATAACGGATAAAAAAAATAAAAAAACAATTACTAGTCAAACATTTAACTAAATATAAATTGGTTTTACAATATACCAGAACATTATGATAACTTGGCCAGTGACTCTATCCGCTGACCTTCTTTTCATAAGACCACATATTGAATGCATGAACATTATAACACATGTTTGTTGTTGTTGTTGTTGTTGGTTTTTTTTTTTTTTTTTTTTTTTTCATAAAAACCTCTAATTTTTTAATTTTTGAAAGCAAGGGGAAAAACTGAACGGTTTTTGAACGACTGACAATGACAATAAAAGTTTGCCGAATACTTTTTAACATAGAATTTCGTTTTCAATAGTAATAATAATTAATTACTTAAACTAAGTAAACACATAAACGCACACATATATATGATGTGTTCAGTTTTTTTTTATTCCCACATAATTAACGGATTAGTTGCATTGCGATAGCACGAAAAGTCATTTTGAAAGCAATAAAATACAAATAAATTCATTTTCGACATAAATGAATGGTTTTCAACGCTAAAGACATCGAAATGAAATATTTTATAATTAAAAATGTTCACAAGAGCACACAGAAAAAAAAAAAAAACGAAAAAATTCGCCAAGCAAATGTATATAAAAAAGTAATGATCCTGTTGATACGAATTTCGGATAAATCGGGAAAATAATCGAAAAATGTTGAATTTTTTTTCTATTCAATTATTAAACCTTACAACATATGTGTGGCACAAGAGTGTATATTAAGTTGCATGTATGCAAGATGCGGATGTATGCAACAATTAAAAAGATTTGAGATAGGCTCGCGACCAATTCAGAAACTGATTCAAAGTTTGTCGATCGGTCTTTTGATGAAATTCGGTGTAACGGCATGTATGCGATCTACTGTAAACAATAACATTTTTGTAAAAACGCAGGGGGATGTAACGCAGGAAATGTACGTTTGGATCCACTGTGACGCCGATTCGTTGAAGTGTAAGTGGATTAGCCTTAAGCGAGACAAAAGCATAAAAATTATCCCTAATTAGGTTAATACAAGTGATAAGTGATTTTCTAGATAATAAAAAAAAAAGAAGAAGAAGAAAAATCCACCGAATATATAGATAAATCAGTTCAAAGGCTTTAGTCAATAAAACACTTTATTAGCTCTACGCCACAGCGCTACAATAAATTTAATTTAACTATATTTAGCTGCTTCTCCTCCTTAACCTAATAAAAAAATGATTAGTTAAAATATTTTTTCAAATTAATTCATATTTATTTTGACAGACATTCTTTAGAACAAAAAAAAAAGAAAAAATAATAAAAATAAAAATAAAAATAAAAGATATTAAATTGTTTTCTTATTTGCTTTTGTTAGCAGCGTTGCTCATTAATTTTTTGATTTACAATTTTATTATAATTTTATGATTTCTTTTTTCTTAATATTAATGGCAAGCATGATATAGATTATCGGCGCTTGGCACCGTTTGAATTTTTTTTTTTTTTTTTTTTTTTTTTTTTTTTTTTTTTTTTTTTTTTTTTTTTTTTTTTTTTTTTTTTTTTTTTTTTTATAGAAAGGAGTGGGAAGAGAGAAAGAAGGCAGTCTGGGGGCTTTATTTCTGATCGGTAAGTGTTGTGCTTACTTTACTGAACACTAGAAATACAGATATTCTGCATGTCCCTATTTCTATCAAAAGGGATGATGATTGTGAAGCCCTCTGTTTGGATCGAACATGTAGGTGGTTCTGCCGGACATATCGGTAGCGCGCACGTCTTCGGAAAAATCTTCAAAAAAAAAAGAAAAAACTGTCGAGATTTCTTGCGATGCTATCCCAATCTAAAGTCTATTGCTGACGTTCATGCAGACAAGCATGTTCAGCACTTTTGTAACCGTCAGTTTTTAATCGGACAAAGAATGTTTGTGCACAAATTTCAGCTTCTTATCACTATTTTTCCAACTGCGGTGACTTCACAAAAAGAAGGAGAACATAATAACCCCTCCCCTCCCACAGATAGATGAAAGATATTGACTATAGATATTTAAGCACTACTTTTGCATATAAGCGAAAGTCGCCAAAAAATTTCCAAACATTATATGCGACCGTAAATACTTCTTTGAATTTCAATAATTAAAGAGCAACTAAAACGACGCTCTTGATAGTTTTCTTGGGTTAAAGTTTAATCTACCGTATTGGGAATGTTTGTAAAATTCAAAAAAAATATCTATAGAGTGCACACATATTTCTCATCACATCCGTCTCTCTGTCTGTCTGTCTGCCTGCCTGTCTGTCTGTCTATCTGTCTGTCTGTCTGTCTGTCTATCTGTCTATCTGTCTATTATTTCGTAAAAGTCACTTGTTCTGAAGGTTCTTCCTGCCAGTCTGACTAATCAATTTGATCTGATGATGAGCTAAGCATTTTTTTCTCTTTTTCCTATACTGTGTTAACAAAACACTTTTAATTTATAGTTGGCAGTCTAAGACTTTCCCTTAGTAAAATGTCAATGTTAAATACGAAAATCAACTAAATCGAGTCAAAATTACGCCCATCAATGTGAAGAATCCATCAATATAGTGTAAGTGTGGAGAAGCATGTATATGTAAATTTTACTTTGTACGATTACCGACAAGGTGTGGTGTTAAATATTTACATGCTACGATATGTAAGATACAATGGATATATCGGGGGAAGGAATCTTCAATTTGTCTTGCGATCCAATATTGTGCAGCAGCTGATCGCGGAGCGATGTTTGAAAGGTTCCTTCCTTCTCTTTTTTTTTTTTTTTTTTTTTTTTTTTTTTTTTTTTTTTTTTTTTTTTTTTTTTTTTTTTTTTTTTTTCCCTTTCATTTCACTGCAA
>KK502402.1:3516772-3549042 GCA_000688735.1 Glossina austeni
AATATTTATTAAAATTAATCAGAATTTTCACACACTAAACAAAAAGATTAAGAAAAAAAAAACTTGCGTTTGTTTATATTTCGCAGCAATGCTAACCAAAAGTTTGCATTTGCAACATAATTTTTGAAATAATGCATAAAAATAAAACAAGAAGAACAAGATAAAACGTAACTCTTTTGTGCATCTTTCGAAAAAACATTTTTTTTTTCTTTCCTTTGTTAAAAATCAATTATGATTTAAAAACATAACATAAATATTTTTTAACGACTTTGATTATTTTTTTTATTTTATTGGTTTCACGCTCCCGCCATCGCGAAGGATCTCAGTTTATAAGAACGGCAAGCACATCTGAGAGAAGATTTTATTTTAAAAATTGCTTTGGTTAGAATAGTTTTCCTAAGTTTTCCTCACTGACGCTCACGAAAGCTATGAACATGGACTAGATTTATCTTTCCGTTTACAAAAATCTGGAAGTAAGGCTCTTATAAAGAATTATTTCCAAAGAAATCAGCTCAAGATTGCTTCTCAATTAAACAATGTCCTTATGTCCATCCGTCAGCCTGTTTTTCGTGTTGTCATTGTAGTTAAGCTCAGCTCGAAAATTTATTAAAAACCGACCTACAAATTTCTGCCACAATAACAAAAAAAAAATAAATAAATAAATAAATATTCTAAATAAATATAAATGTCTTTAGAGCATAAAGTTTTAATATTTTTAAACCCCTCGCATTTATGGTATAAGGATATATTAAGTTCATCCGAATGTATACAACACCTAAAAAGATCTGTGATACATCCGCCCATCGTTTATTATACCGATCGATTCTGAATCAATTTTTGCATCGATCTAACCTTCTCTAGCTGTCTGTCTTCTCCTCTTTGTGAGATATTTTAAGGAAATTTAGTATACCGACGTTTGTTCGAGAGCTTTCAGCTCTTCTATCCTCCTATCAAAACAACAAAGATGCCAAACTACGCGCTCACTACGCGCATTTTATTTTTATTTATTTATTTATTTATTTTTTTTTTTTTCAATATTCTGTGTTAAAGAAATGCTTGTGGATCGCAAATTCTTTTTCATATTTTTTTTTTGTTGTTGTTTGGCCTCCCCATCTACCACAATACTATAATTGTTCCGGATCACCATCGTGCTTGCTCACACACACATAGAAGGCTTTATCTAAGCTTTGTCTAAACAAAAAATAATGACTCTTCCTCGGGGAATAGTATTTCGAAAATTTCGACTTTTGAATCGATTGATATACTAAATCATGTTTCTCTCTCTCAGACCATTCGCCTGGATATTGGATATATCTTCATTATAATAATAATAATAATAAGACATAAGTAAACCTTCTTTCATACTCCTCCACCAATAATCTTTCCTAATCAACCGCACGCACGTCCGTATAACGGAAATCCTCTTAGTTGTTGGAAGAGCGATGAAAATAGATGAGTAAAAAGATAAAAGTACTAAAGGAATATTTGCGTATTGACGAAGAAACTTCATCAACGTATCGAACGTTTTCATAGGCAGGCAGATATATGTCGCATATATGTGGAGATTAAATAAAAGTGGGAAAGTAAAGCGAAAACCATGCACACCAAATAACTGCACTTGGGCGAGATAAAGTTAAACTGGTTGCATATATATCAGGCAACTGTATACCCGGAGCTATGTATGCCATTCAGAATCAAGCACAGCAATCGAACTCTAGGTAGAAATGTAATGGTATTGGGATAATAAATTTCATAATCTCGAGCAATGAAAATGATCAAATAATTTATAATGATTTGCTGGATGATTATTTTTTGAACACAACAGCTCTGTATCTACAGTCTAGGTTTACTATATTATCTGTTCAAGTTCAAGATCTGTTTTATGTTTCTAAAAACAGATTAGCATTTATTTTATATAAAACTGGACTATGAATTAACGACAGGCTTGCAAAATATAGTTATTTTTGTGTAGTGTTTAATTTAATTGCGGACAGAGTTGTATTTTTACGAAAATTACAACGCTCTCACCTATTATCTATTTTACTATTTATTAACGCTTTACTGTTAAAATAACAGAATATTGAATCGACAAATTCCTCATTTTAATTACTAAGTATGCCGTTTACGTGCACCTAGGCGGGCTCGAGTTTTCGCAAATTGCATGGACAGTAGACAGAACAACCGAGCTTCAAAGAAATCGTAATAGAGACAATTAAAATTTGACAATTTTTGTGTTTTACTTTTATTTATGCGTCGACAACTAATTCTTTCTATGCGATCCAGGTCCAAGTTTCCAAGATGTTGGGGATTTTAAACGTTAAACTATGGACAGCAGGAGTAAACTTGTACAGCATTTTTTTGAACCAAAAATTCCATTCGATATTTGACGTTTATATAGACGACAGCTTTTCGGACATATATCCACGGGATCGAAAGTTATAGACGAAGATAAGAACAATTGCTGTTCAGTTCTTATTTATCGTGTGAAAATCATACTCATTTCGTAGCTTCGAGTTCCAAATTTCAGGTTATAATCTTCATTTTTAGGACTATAGCAATACATGTGAAAAGTAGATTAAATTAAATTAAATGCACTTTGGTAGAGAGATAAATAATAGGCATACACAAAACATTGATATTTTTAATCCCCAAAAAAAAGTAATAAATGTTCCTTCTGAACATTTTTGTTTACCGTGAAATTTTTAAGGGCTTTATCGTTTTTACAGATCGAATATGAAAGGCAACCAACTACAACGCCTATTGAATTATTTTTTGAGTTTAAGTTTTTCAGTCACACTGAGTTACACAGGGAAAATTTTGCAAAAGCTCTAGACATCTCCATACAAAAAGTTTCCTGGGAATTGCATGTATTGCTTACAAGCTCTTCCCCGCCTAAAGCAATTCTTCATTTCTTATTTATATATTTAACATTATAAGCAAAAGCAAAAGGGAAATTCCTTTTTTTATATTTTCGATTTTTTTCCCTTTTTTTTTTTTTTTTTGTCACTTTAATAAGATGAACGATTATTGGCATATACCTCGTGCTTCATTGTCACCATCGACAACCTCATCATCGGCGGCGTCGTCAATATCATCGACGGAGCGCAATAAGAACATGCATATAAAACAAAAAAGGCAATCATTTAATACAACGATCCAACCTACGCATATCAATCATCATCAACAACGTCAGCTGCAGATACAACTGCAGCAGCATCCTGCTCATCACTACCAACAGCCAATCAATAGCAGTAAACGGTACAATAATAATCGAGTAGGAGTCATCGACAGCGTTTATAGTAAGAGGAATGAGAGTGAAGCGATTGGCTCAAATGCCGTAACTTCAGCTACAGTATTGGCAGGAAACAAAAGAGGTTCAAGATCATCACAGGGTAGCAGTGATAGCAATAGTAGTACAAGAGTATGATTGAATTTCAAGAATCGATTTTTTTTGTTTTTTTTTTTGTTTTTTTAATTACATAATAATCTTCTTTTAGAGCGGCGCATCAGGTTCTCTGCTCTTGACGGCAGCGAATTTAGAACGGTTTGCCGAGATACATAAAAAGCAAGAAAGACAAATAAGCGCTCCGATGCCACAAACACAATCACCTACACTCATAAATGAAACGAATATGCTAGATATGAAATCGTCGATAACGTCTAGCTATAAAGCAAATTTGGTACAAGCTTCGAAGGAAGCTGACTACCAATTGGCTACGATAGAGATAGATAAAGAGAAGGAAGATCGAGAAGAACCGACACTAACAGCTCAACGAAACGAAAAATGTCTCATCGACGTGGATCCTAATTTAAATTTTATTAAAACCAAAGATTTGGATACCGTCTCGATAGCCAGTTCGATGCATTTCACAATGATTAATTTTGAGACGGGAGTCAATAAAAAAACAAAAAAAGGTCTCTGTGATCGCGGCCGTCAAGTAACGGTATTAATAACGAGCATGAGCATCATATTTCTGCTGCTTATAATGGGTATGGTTTACGCTTGTGAAAGTAAGTAAAAAACTTTATAAAAATAAAAATAAATAAATAAATAAATAAATAAATAACATTTAATCAATAGTAGAAAAAAATAAGAATTAAGATAAAAAAGGAAAAATAATATCAATTTTTTTTAATTTCAGTGCGTGCCCGAGAAATGCCTCAAAGTTAACGATATTATAAGGACAAGCATATGTAAATCCACAAAGAACTTGTTTCGGGCCATGGAACAAAAAGTTGAAGAGTATTGAGAGAAAAAAAAAAAAAAAAGAAAAAAAAAAGTTAAGATATATCTACCTTAGGGCGTTGGTTACAAACGTAACAAACAAGCGCAGGCATACTTCCATTTTTCGTTGGTGGTATAAAAGAAAAAACATTTTTTACACATAACAGAAACAAATTTTACTTTTAAGAGTTTAAGCGCAAATTCATTCATTAGAAGCCCGAAAAATTCATTAGAGGCAATCGTAATTTACATTGAAAAAAAAAAAAAACACCCACACACACACACACACACACACACACACACACACACACACAAAGGAAAATAAGTTAAATGAAAAATTTTTTTATCATATAAACAATTTTTTAAATTATTTCCTTACTTTAATTTAGAAATATTTTATTTATTTTATCAATTAATTCAATATCATAAAATACTTGTCGTCTCTATCTACATAAAGTCTATGTCATTGAATAATACACTCCAGCCAGCCATACGCGATTACTTGTAGAAAGTTAAACAAATTTTATTCTTCCGTTGGGCCAGCAATAAGTACCTTACACGCGCTACATTGATTTGTAAGTCAATTTGACTCATTGTACTCTACATCATTTGTGGCAAAAAGGTACATTTAGGTTGCGCGAATGTATGCAACACCCAGAAGGATTTGGCATACACCAAACACCTTTCACTTTAACCTTCTGTCCGTCCGTCTGTCTTATGTTCAGCTTACACATATCGCAATTTTTCAAAAATATTTTGATAAAATTTAGTACACTGAGGGCATGTGTCGGCCCAAAGACGAACCCTATCGGAAATGCTTGGAATTGGATCACTTTTTCGACCACTTCCCATAAAACTTATTATTATTTTAAAAAGTAGTTGTCTGAAAAACTTAAGCATTAAAGCAAGGTGTGATGGTCTAGGATATATAATTGTGGGCGGTAGAGCTTTACTTTACTTACTTTAATTGTGAAAATCAATGGACAGTCTGCAGCTGCTGAACATGAACTAACATGAGCACACATCAAGGAACATAACGTGAAGAATTTTGATCATGTGCATGTATACCCAGAGTTTACCTAAAAATCTTGGTTTTCGTTATATGTAAATTATGTAAATTATATTATGAAAGCTAAAGGATCAAAGCCAATTCCAAATCTATTAATTCTCATATCGATATCATATCGCGTATATACTCTCGTAGTGGTTATTAAAGGTTCGGCCAGAGCTGAACATTATTAGAATTGTTGTTTTACATTTCAACTATTTCTTGAATAATAATTTAGCATTTAGCACACTTTTATAAGTACGCACATACATACACATATTAATCATTTTAGTTCAGAAAAATTCACAAAGTCATGAATGTTTCTTTCCTTAATTTGTTTAAGAATATTTTTCTTTTTTTTTTGTTTATGTTTTTTTTTTTTTACTTTCATTTGTTCTTTTTTAATTATATATTTTCTTAGAAATTTGTCTTAACACTTGACGTAATGTTGTATTAAATTAAAATTAATAAAAAAAATGCAAATACTTATTTATCCCTGTGATATGTTTAAATAAATTAGTCTATAAAATAATAATAGAGAATAAAAATTTTACAAATTCTACCAGCGAAAAAGTTGCAATAGTGGACTTTTATTTTGAAAAGAAAGAGTAGCTTCCAAAGCATTATATGAATCAATTAACCTGACAAAGGGGAAGGCAGGTGATAGAAATCCATCGTCGGTTAAGAAAAAAATGTACAGACATCTGCTGAACATCAAATGATCAGATGTTGTACAATTTTTATACCCTACACCACTTGTAGTACAGGTTACATTAAGTTTGTGCGGATGTATGCAACACGGAGAAGGGCTTAAGATAGATCCATCTTTTCCTACACCGATAAATTCAGAATCATTTTCTAAATTGACCTACGCCTGTATTTCCGTCTAACGTCAATCCATGTAAATTTGTTTTCCAATTTCGGATTTCGGAGGTGTTTTGATCCAAGAACGAACGCTATTGAAAATGGTTTGAATCGTTCCACCCTTTCGACCTCTCTCCATATAAAGCCCTATTTTAAAAACTCGTTATACGGCATAAATTTCTATTTTCAAAATTACTCAATAAAATTCGCTTAATACGAAAATTTTGGTTCGGCTGGGGCAATTTTTTCAACCTTCTTTCATACAGCTATGCCTAGGAAAACTGAATCTTTACATATATATAAAAGAGGTATGATTGTTAATATTTTATGGAGACAATTAGTTCATAAAAAAAGTAAACTGACATGGAAATCAATTTTATCGATACTACCGCA
Source organism: Glossina austeni (assembly GCA_000688735.1). Taxonomy (NCBI): domain Eukaryota; kingdom Metazoa; phylum Arthropoda; class Insecta; order Diptera; family Glossinidae; genus Glossina; species Glossina austeni. The sequence goes on from KK502402.1 coordinate 3,523,303, forward strand.
TACAAGAATTCCTCTCATATGTGGACTTTTGTAAAAAGTATACCTTTGCTTAATAGGCGGCCTTTCCCGATTATGTTCCAACTTTTTTAAATAAATTGCTTTTACATGCGACTGAGTTTATAGAAGGAGATAAAATTAAACTTGAAAATGGGCGTAACCAAATTTCAATGGTCAAAGAGCTGTAACTCCCAGTCCGTACCGGATGGTGAGTGATATAAGACTTAACCTGAGACAGATAAGCGTGAAAAAGATTGATTGGTCAACTCGCATAAAACACTTTGCAATCTATTTACCCGCCATTGAGGGATGTTTGTATTTTCGGGCTTTCCATTAGTGAGACCGTCTGATATTTTTTGTAATAGACGTTTTCAAGATCAATGTGAAATTTTTTTTTCCCAATTGGCCATTAACTCAACTGCTCCACTGTGTGCGTTCGTATGAAGTTTTTATATCTTATACCAGGCTTCCTACAGGTGTTGCGAAGTTTGTCACCCTAACATCCGTTACAATTTTCAAGTGATTCTAATGAAGTTTGCTACGCCAGCTTGTTCGAGACCATTGCCAATCTCTATTTAGAATGAAATGAGTCGGAACATTGTTAAACGCACCAAGTTCATACGCGTACAACATGCGAATAGATGTCGGAATTCCTTGAATGTGAAGTGTCAGATCAGTCCAATTATTAAATATTTTGTATCACCATTTTTATATCTAGCACCGAAAGATGCGTGGTATACTCATATTGTCAAAGCGTTTGCAACGTCCAGAAGGAATGTTCAGAGATCGCACAATATATACGTATATTTGATCAACATGAAATTTTGAATTGATTTAGACAAGCCCGTCTGTCCGTCAGTGTAATGTCAATTGTAAACAAGATTGGAAGTTCTTGCAGGTAGGTTGGTATTGAAAAATTGTCAAATCGGTCAAAGGACACGCCTAACTGAGATCACGTCTGTCTTCCGTTTTTTGCTCATTACACATAAACAACAACACATACATCTTATAAATTTCCACTTTTATTTGGAAAATAAAAAAAGTTAACCACGACCCCGCACAAATCCATCGTGTAAAAAATGTAATTCCTTCCCTTTTTTAGTCTTTTTTAGGATAACTGCGATGGGTATAAAAGATTCGGTCACGACCGAATATAATTTTCTTATTTGCTTTGCTTTTAATAACATTTTTATGGTATTTTAAGAGGTTCAAAATACAGTACGATTCGATCTATCCATTATTCGATTCGCATCCATTTAATATGTCAGAACATTTACATGTCGTCGCGTAGATGAAACCGACATATAGAAGATGATTGACACAAAGAATGGGTAAATATATCTCAATTTCTTCTGGGCATTGCGTACATGCTCACAAGCTTATTATACCTTCATCTTACTCACTCTTACAATACGCCGAAATACTATTTTTCATCGTGTTTCTATATCAGAAATATTTAAAACGGAAATTTTTTTTGTACGAGGACTTTTTAAAAACAAATTTTCATATAACGAATCATCGTTCAAATAGTCTATTTTCAATATCACATTTTCTGGAAAAATAATAAAAATAAATAAATAAAAACGTAATATAGCAAATTGGATGGACATTCCTTAATACGTGATTCCGCACCCATTGATTTAATGAAAGGTAAGTGAAATTTTTATGGGTGTGGCACAAATTCGAGCAAACTTAATATAGTATATGCCCTTCCTACAAATTTTGTAGTAATATCTTAGTTTTTGTAAGAACATTGTTATGGCACGGGCCCAAAAACTACCCTCAGCCTCTCTCTATAACTAGTTTTAGTTATACAGTTGTTCAGATTATCATTTCATTATTTTTTTTCTTATCTTTTTTTGGTTAAAATGAAAAACGATTTTTTTTCACGCATATTCCATATATAGCGACAAACTCGCTTAAGCGAAAAAATACAGTAAAGTTCTCCAATGGCGGAAAAAGAGAAAGTGATTTTTCGAGCACCCTAATAGTACACGAATATCTTATTTTTTTTATCGATTTTTATCGATAATATTTAAAATTTGCAAATTTCTTCCATATTAAGATTTTTTCAAAATATGACGTAATATAAGTATTTTGTTGAAAATATATATTTTGTTTAGCTTTGAATATGAACAATGAAAATGTAGGTTAACAAAATTCATTACATAAAACGAATTTTGATTGTAAATCAAAATTAATCATCAATTAATATGAAATTTTTATATCATACACCATTTGTGGTACAAGAATGAATTAAATTTGTGCGGATATATACAACATCCAGGGGGACTTGAAAAAGACCCGCCTTTTATTTCAACGATACCCACCGTTTATTACAACGATACGAAACCATCAATTCAGAGTCACTAATTGAATTCATCTAAACGTATCTGTCCATCTGTCCGTCTTGTATTCTTTTCCACTTCCCCTATAACGACTTATTTTAAAAATAACTAACTGTATTAAACGACGTGTTAGGGGTATTTAATGGACGACTGCAGCCCACTATAGTGTTTTTACTTGTTTGTTACTTGTTGGATGGCCAACTGTAAGTAGTTGTTATTTTAGTAAGTACTAAAAACAGTCATAATGCAAAAAGTTTTGTATTTGAACGACTCAAGAGCTTGCAGTATCAAATGATTTGCGAAAAAAAAAAAAAAAAAAACCGCCTCTACTTTAATAAACTCAGCTTGCTTATCAAAGCTAATAGCGAAGCCTTCTAAACCTCTAAAAACAAGGTCATGTTTTTGTCTATAAACTACGATTAACAAATTAAAAAATTATATCAAGCATTAAACGTAGTAAGATGAATATAATTCATAGACTAGTCTAACCATATCACATTTGTGCACTGGGCATCTTTGCCATTACAGTCGTCGACCGTAAACTCGAAGCTAACCAAGTGAGCTGTTTAGAGATATTTAAGGTTAATTTTAACATCATTTTTGAAAAGATAAATTTTTGTTTTGTATGTTCACAAAAAGATATTTGCCGTGTAAGAAACAATGGCGTAATACTAACGAGTCTAGAATGGTTTACGATATTTTTGTTTTCCCGTCGGTTAGTCTCAGTCTCAAGACTCAAATTGGCATTTTGACGAGCAAACAAATCAATAATAACCTTAACATTTTTCACATTTTTGTTACAGCATTTGTCCAAAGACATGATATTGCACTGATGCAACGTGGAAGAACTACTTATCTCTGATTATCATTCGTTTCAACCCAATTTCTTTTAGATATTCTAATCCTTTGCACTCCCGTGTCGAGATTGCATTTCTCATATTAATTTCCTATATTCACCTATTGTGGACATTATATTATTTGAAATTGTTAATGAAAGAGTTACTAGTGCGTCAAAAGAAATTTAACTTATATTATTTTAATACGTCCAAGAAACATCAAATCTATCACATAAACCCAATAATATACATCACTCACCTCAATTTCTCCCAAAGTTTGGGTCCACATGTACTTATCCAAAGTACAACCATTGCCTGCGTTCGGTAACAGTTTGCCAATTTCATCTTTCTCCGAGTCATCTTCTACTTTCTCAATAGGCTTGGACATATCGTCATTGATCATAATAGGAGCAGTCCCATCAGGAGCAGTAGACTCTTCAAGAAGTTTTTGACGTTTTCTATAACACACAAAATAAATTGTGATATCTTCCGTATGGCTCTAACAAAGAACTTACTTCGATTCTTCCTCTTTAATTATCTCAGCTGCTTCCTCATCAGTGATATCGCAAATTTTCTGATCTGATATTTGTTTTTCTCGAGCAGCAGCTGCAGCAGCAGCTCTCACTTCTTCCTCCTTATCTTGACGTATCTTTTTGTCTTGCTCTTGCTGTTTCAGTTTCTCCGTCTGATCTGACATAGCAATTTCAGCCTCTTTTCGAAATATGTCCATCATAAATTGCTCCCAATCACCCGAAAAGAAATCACTTTTACGTCTTAAGAATCCAGCAAATGTACGTAAAAACTGAGATGCACTTTTAATTAAATGAATTCGAAAGAAAAATTAATAAAAACTCACATCAGGCATCCCTCCAACATGCTTTTGAGCCATAGCCAGGAAAATGTGATCGTATTGCCCATCAGAATTAGACATTTTTTATATTTCAATATAAGATCGTAAATTTCAACTACTGGAGATATGTGTTTTATTAGGATTTTTCTAGAAACTTATTTGCTGAAAAAATATTTATTTTCCTCACACCGGTGTAATCAACAATGAAACGTGCAGAGTCAAGTAAACACTATTGCCATAGTTCTATGACCATCACACTACATAATCGCAATAGTATGAAGTAACTGTTAAATCCCGTGTATTCCTATAGAGGTAACCCTCTCATGAAGCGATGCAGAATATCGTACAACGTTTGCAACATTGTATTAAGCGCTATACAATGAGTACTTTTCACTTTTTGCTTCATAAACGATTCCATACACAAAATTGCTTGAAAAAATGCTCGATTGCTTTGCTGAAACAAAATCATGCATATTCTTTAAAACATTTATTTGGAAAGGACTTTTTTGGAGGAAAATCCAATTAACAAAGTGAGAAAAACATTTTTTTTTTCCGTGTAGATATAGATAGCAATATATCTCGATTTAGCTCATTTTTTTTTTTTTCAATAAAAAGGTTAAAAATAAAAGGTTAACCAGGTTTGTGCAAATTATATACGAAGTAAGATTAAGTGTTTAGTAGATCATCATCTAAAACCATCTCAATAATTTTATTATTTCGGAGATAATAAGTTTTCTTTTCAATTTAAAAACTGGCAAATTTATAAAATAAAAAATTTATTTTTTGCAAGGAATCACGACCGCGAGCACATTGCAATTTACGTCCTTTAGAATGTATATATTTTCGTATATTATCTTACACAATTCCTCACAACAAGGAACTCGAAATGTACTCACAGGTTAGAAGTCCAGTACTAGTGTGCAGTAACACTAAATAACGATTAAGCCGTTTGCGTTCAGAATAATGCAGCGATTAAGGCCTAGCACTAACGCTTGCATGAGTTATGATCAAAATACAATCCAGAAACGTTACCTTGCATGAGTTATGATCAAAATATAATCCAGAAACGACAACTTGCATAAGTTAATAAATATTCTTTATTAATTAATGATATTCTTCTACTTTTATCGCTAAGAATTTTGTTTAAACATTTTACAAATTAGAAAAATTAGAAAAAAGATAAAGCAATCTTGGATATCTTTAATATGTATGCAATACATTATTTTAGGAAAAATTAGATTAGATTAGCAAATTTACTTGCTTTATGGACCATATAATGTGAGTGAGAAGTGTCCGCGTTCCGGTGAAATGATTAAAGATTTGTCGTCCAAGAAAATCCTTGCATGTCGTTCCGTAGAATTCCGATTTCATCGCACTTTCCGAGTCAAAATTGAAGCATGCAGAAGCCTACTCACCGGTATGCCACTAATTGAGGCGGTTTTGGAGAACATAATTGTGTGCCAAATGCCACATTATTTGGAATGTTTTCAAATTACAGATATTTTTTAATTATTAAAAATGAAAAGAAGGACAAGATTATATTACTTTTCCAAAACTAAACAGTTAAAATTTGTTTTCTAAGTTATACGCCGAATATGAGTTATTGACCGGGAAGATTCCTTTAATTTTTTTTAATTGCTAAGCCATGACTACTAGTGGTTCGAGTAACATTTGCATCTATTTCAAACAGAACTTTCAGTGAAAATGATTTTGCCCTGAGGACGAGACCGTAAGTGATAAGAACATTAATAACGGCTTAACAGACCATGGAGACGGGAAAGAACAACCGGATAAAATACAGACAGGCAGGGATGCAGCCTCGCAACAAAGTGAAACCTCACTTAAAATTCTCAATATTGGAAGAAATTCGAAATTCCAAAAAGAGCTTTGATCTGAAAAAAGCGTATATTCGGCTACAGAGAAGTTTAGAAGCAACTGATTAAACGACATTCGTCTCAAAAACTTATTACATACTAACATAAAATATTAAAGTTATATGATATTTTTCTGTTCTCATCAAATCTTCACTGTTTTGTCTGTCAATGACGAAGGAAGCAGAAATTTTAAATTCCCATCAAAAATTCAATAAGCGAAGCAAATTACACGTGCAACTACATATAAATACGTACAAAACAAGTTTATTTTCACAGTTCACACAGTTTGTGCAAGAAGCGGAAAGCGCAAAGCAATCACTGGGTCTAGGCCTATATATAACTAAAATTAAAACAACACAAATTCTAATTTTTGTTTCCAACTGCTCAATTTTCCCTGCTATATATTTTACAAAATATACGTTTCGATTGCATACATTTTTTTTTTCTTGGAAAAATAATGCGCTCTTTGCAAAATGCAAACAATATTTTTTAAACCTATTTACCTTTTAATTTGACTGATCAGATAGAAAGAATTATTTTAACAGAATTAAATTGCTACGGAAATGTTCCTAACGAAATGTTCCAAATCATATCATACAATACTTTTTGAATAATGGAATGGAGCAAATTTGAAAATTACAAACCTACAAAAACATTGTTCTATTTACTTATAAGAAACAAAGCCGAATCGGTACATATTTTACGCTAAAAATAGAAGGTATGAAATTTGAAATCTCTTCGCGTCGGAAGTAAATAGAAATTTTAAAATTCAAATTAAATCTTTCTCTGAGAGGATTACTTGGCATCGTCGTGTATTGCTGGCATTGTTATTGTAAAATCCGAGAGGAAATTTCTTTATTATAAAATTTTGTTTAAACCGTGTGTTAAAAAGGCGAGAAAGAAAAAGAGAGAGAATCATCACTTTTCTACAATACAAATCTAAACATTTTGAATTGTATTTTTTAGTTGTTTTTTTTTAATATAATTTAATAAAATACTGAACAAACAACAAATAATGATATTAATAAACAATAATAATAATAATAATATTAATAAACAATAATAATAATAATAATAATAATAATAAAAATAAAATAAAAAGACTTCTATATCAACAGAGCAAAACTAAATTTTACCGTATCAATAGAGGCATGCATCAAAAACATTTTTCAGTGGATTTTTTCTCTTTGAACAATAAAGACGTGTAGAATTTCTTATCGCGAGTACTTTGGTAAAATTTTTCAAAGCGTATTTTATATAAAGTGTATTTTTCTTAGAAACCAAAAAAAAAAAAAAAGTTTTTTGGGATTTGTTGTATATATAAATATATAGATATATATATTTATATATATACATGTTTGTTTGTGTGTGTGTGTGCGTATTATGCATGCGTATAGAAGTTCATTTATCGCATAAATGAAGTGTTAATTATTCAAAAAATGGAAGATTTATAAAAAGCAGCGGCTGAACTATTTAAAAAAACCAATTTGTTGTAAATTTTAATAAGTAATTAAATAAATTAGACAAAATTATTTGAACGCTTTTTTGGATTCACCATTCTTCCTTTTCACTTATTTAGAAATGAACACACAATGTACACAAAAGGCTTAAGAATTTTTTTTATCTTTATTCCGTTATATATATTTATATATATCAATGTATATCTATCTATGTATATATATACCGGTAAATATAATTCCTAGCAGAACTTTTTTTCTCTGCAAACAATGATTAATGTAGCCATTAAACTAGAAGTGGAAGCAGGAAAACAAGACAAAAATCGATAACTCCAGCTTTTTTGTGCAGGCATGGTTATGTATATATGTGTAGATACACATGACCACCATTCGTTTCTAACTTATGGTTTAAAATGTGTATCGGCATGTATATACATGAACATGAACACATTTATATATGTATGCATACATACATGCGTATATACATATAGGAATGTATATATATATATATATATATATATATATATNAAAAATTTAGTAGAAATTATATAAGAAAATAAAAAAAAAAAAAAAAACACACACACACACACATACATTGTCGCTTTTAATGCAAGATACCGAATCTATCTGATCTTACAAAGTTCGCGTCTTTGATGATTCTTTGGTTGAAATTTGCGCGAACCAATATAATTAACGGGAATTTATTCAGCCTGCATTGTCATGCATGCGACCGCACGTAGTAGGACCTATAACGAACGAGTCTTGAAATCTTATAAAATTGTTTGTACAGCTTGCCATGGAAATACCTAGAAATACTAGACCCAGCCAACCGTGCGATATATTTGAACAGTTTGAGACAATTTATTGTTGTTGTTGTTGTTGTTATTATTATTATTATTTTTTGAGCACTTAAGAATATATCGGTTTATTGAAGTCTTCATCATGCTGTCGTTGGTGTGCTCACAACCAACCTCAACATGTTACTCAAGTCCAGAAAAACAATTGCATCACTAATTAGTCAAACATAACCTAGAAATCAAATATCAAAAAGTCTAATAAAAATCATCAAATAATTCGACATCACCAATAATTCTTAAAACTTTGAAAATCAAAAATTTAAATTACTTTACTGGTTTATAGGTCTAAAGTGAAACATACAGTCCTAATCCATTTCTTTCTATAAAAATATTTAAAAAAAAAAAAAAAAAAAATCTGTTTATTTATTTATTAATCGAATGAAATTTCTTTTTGAATGTCGAAAATTCGATCTAAGTCATATATAATCTCTCTCTCTCTCTCTCTCTCTCTGCTTCTCACAATTATATTGTTCTTGCTATTATTGCTATTATTGCTATTATTTCATTCATAAGATAAGCAATGGTTCACATACGTGAAAAAATTTCATTCAAAATATTTTCCACGCACACATATTTTCTTACTCATTGATTGATTATGTTATATACATTTTTACACGCACATCTATATATATGTAAAAGATTAGCAATTAATAAAATTTATATATAATCAAAAGAGATTTTGTAGTAATCGCAAGGGGGCGTAGTTACATAAACATTTTATATATAAATGAATAAATCGTCGTTGTTTCTCATACACACAATTATTTAGAAGGGAATTATGGAAAATATTTTCATTTGTTTTAAGGCACTACTACCATCAACAAACAAATACTTACTTCTCGATCGAAGCATTCGTTTATTTAATAGGATTCGCATCACCGGATTGCGAATATTAGGTAAAGGAACAATTTTGCGTCGTTTCTCCCAATATATGATTTTAGATCCGCGTAATTTCCGCGTAACACTGTAAGTTGATAAAGGTAAACAAAAGCGTGTGAATACTGAAACTCAATAATTAATTGAAATAAAAAACGAAAGAGAATTAATTCACTTAAAAGAAATTGCGTTCCCAAAAAAAAGGCCAAATTTGGAAAATCGGTCGCGAATGCTTTTACAATATCACTCCGGCAAAGGCGACAGCGTTAGGTAGGCAGGCAGGCAGGCAGGCAGGCAGGCAGGNTTTTTTTTTTTTTTTTTTTAAATCAGGAGCATGTACATTATATTCACTCATTTCGCTTCTGGACATTCCGATGCTGAAAACACTCGTCACACTGGTCGATGAAGCGTTCATAAAAATGATGGGGTTGTTCAACAAGGAAGACCGGCCGTGTAGCTCGAATCTTGACCCTATTGCACTACCATTTGTTTCCCTCTCTGCAGAACTCGTTTAATTGTGCAAGAAAGATGGCTTGGAAAGAGGCCCATGAAAATGACTTGGTTTAGTTTGTCATCTCGAAAAACTCCGAAGTTCTACAGTGAAAGCACAATGCTTTCGCCACAAAATCAGGCCTGTATGTATGTAGGTAATTCACTAAAGTTCATTTAAAATACGAGAAAGAAGTAAAAAAAAAAAAACTTATAATCGGCTCTGGTCGAATTTTTCATACCAACCACATTTACTTTCAAAAAAGAGAAAAGAAAATCAAACGAAAAATGAAAATAAAAACTCAATTTCCGCAGTCGATGAGATTACGCAGACGTGACTGATTTTTCCCATTTTTGCATAAACGCTATAGGGTCACGCAACGAATATATGTGAAAATTGTTATCAATGCAGTTGTAAATAATGAACGGTGAACTCTGTTTTCTTTATTTCCGGTACAGCTAGACACTCTAGCTTTGCCTACTTTTTGCACTGTGAATGCGTCTTTTGACCGATTTGACCCATTTTCAATAGCAATCGGCATGCGAAAGCTTTCAATAATTTTTGCAAAATTTGAGTTGAATTGTTACAAGAATGTTACGATCAAATGCATTATGCAGCGGACGGACAGACATGCTTAGATCGATTCAAAAATTCATACGAATCGAGTATATGTGTGTGTATGTCGTGCAAAATGTCTAAAGCTTCGCTCTGAGTGTTGCAAGAGTTTCATCCAACTTTCCTTGGTCGGTGTAAAAATGTTTTCGTCGAATTTTAAATTTCGTCTTTTATCGAATGAAAATTGATTGCATTATTGATTGCATATAACGGTTTTGATATTTTTAAAAAATTGTTTTTAGTTTTTAGTTCGCAAACAAAGGTTCGACGATTATTCTTGCCCATCTTCAGCCTGTACTTTCGTTTTCACTTAACTAACCACTTAGTTTATTTCCCTTCTGAATTTTCTTCACAAGTTTCTGGCCGTACCTGTTTCTTTGCAACTAACTTAAGATCGGGCACAGAGCTCACAGGCTACAACTTTAGAATCAAAATTCCTGACTACTTGTTACGTTTATTAATGCAAGATTGCGTCCGCGCGTGCATGTGTGTGTCTGCTTGTCCGGCTGTGGCTTAATTTTTATGAAATCGCAAAATAACAAAAAAAAAAAAAAAATAAATAAATAAATATTTGGAATATCGTGCAAATATTATTAAAATGTAGAAAATCAAGATTTGTCTTAACGTCTTAGTGCAAATTTGAACTTTTTTAGTATATTGACTCAGTCCATAAAAATTAATTCATGACTAATGATTGAGAAGGAATTTGAATCGATCAATATTTTGACCTTTCAAAAAAATAAACGATGACTTAAGTAACAGTAATTGATTTTTTTTTTTTTTTTTTTTTTAAAAAATGTAATGTTTTTTTTTTTTTTTTTTTTTTTTTTAAAAAACTTGTTTCGAATTAATTTAAGATAAGTAAGAAATGCATAAAACTGAATCGTGAATATTTAACATCGACGATATGAAAAGGAATCAAATTCACATTTTATTTATAATATATTTGTTACAAAACTGAATAACCGAACTATCTATCATCCACCCTTATCCCTATATCTATATTCCTTGGCCTTTTATCGACCAGTTTGCGGAAGTCCTCGAGGGATTTCAACGTGAAATAATTATCGATCGATTTCCTAACTTTTAAAACCAGTGCTAATCCGCCGCAATCAATATAAGCTCCTAGCTCAAGTTCAGGGTTGTCTGTCTGGGTTGCTTTTGATGGAAATCGATGGCTAATAATTTTTTGCAAAAAATGCCGCAAACTACTTTCTAACTGTTTCATATCTTACTGCATTTTCGCCCCATCGCTTCATAATCATTTGCGTAGCTTCACTTGCATTTTTTTGTAATCCAGTTTAATCCAAAGAGAGAAAAGAGAAAAAACGTAAGTGACATTCGTCTCGTTGCACTTTAATCGACAGCTTGTAAACAACTGTAACTTATACCGTAATAACCCCAATATTTACGTCTTTATGAAGCCCCGCAACTTCACTTTAAAAGACTTATTATCCTGATATTCTGATATCCTGTAATCTAAGATATGTCACAGCTTTTCGTAACTTTTCGTCATTAGAAGTAAATATCGGAGATTGTATTAAATATATAATAAAAGACGTTTCTTGATTAGTGTCTTGATTAAAGTCGTTTTTTGCACGTCGAATGGCTGGCCGTTCATTAGTTTGGTATTCAGTAGTAGACAGACAGATAGACAGAATGCACGCATATCGGAATCAATTGCAACAGTTAAGGATTATCCTCCCGATACCTATATATTTCAAATATTTGATAAATGGATAGATTGCGTACTCGTGTAATATTTCCACAGCGAACTTTTTTGAACTATTCACCGGCCACGGGTTAAACAGTTTTAATCTAAATCGATTACAATCTCATTTTATTTTAGATGGATTTTGATGCTAATAGAAATTCATTAAGTAATTGAGTTTATGAGTTAATATACAAATTTTCATAGAATGTGTGAAAAAATAATGAATGCAACCTATGTCCCCAATACGACCCATCACAGTGTGAGGTTTATCGGTCTTAAAAGTTCTTTTCACAAGATAAATTAATATGATAAAAATGATTTGAGTGCAATGCGTATTTAAAAGCAAAATATAATTGCATTTGTATTGGTATTGAAGTTGATTGGTTAAAAAATTTCAAACGATTTTATCTGAATCCGTTGACCACTTTATGATTAAATTCAATACACAATTCAAGATATTAGCTTAGCACAATTTAACATATTACTCAATAAGTTCGCAGGATGATTGTCGTACGCATCAATCCATATGGGTTTTAGGGCGTACGAATCCTCCGAAGGCAATGTGTCAACAATGCATTGCATTCCGAACATTTTACTGATAAGTCTGCAATTTGCAGATAAACAAATTTTTCATTGTTTTGAAAATTACAAAAATCATCCTACGAACTTATTGAGTGACATATTATTTTAAACAATGAGGGTTTTTTTTTTTTCTTTTGTATTTTTTTAAAGAATTCATTATTCCTCCCAAATTTTGCAAGAATTGTACTCAATTTTCCAAAGAAATCGAAATAAGTAAAGAGTAAGTAAGTATTTGCTCTCCTTTGTGCGAAGGTTTTTTATAATCTTACATTAAAATCTTCTAAAAATAAATAAAAAAACAAAATTTCTATTCAGAAAAACAATAAATAAAATAAATAAACAAATGCTTCATAAAGTCCAATAAAGGAATACGATGCATGACACCTAAATAGTATGAGTAAATATTTTTATATACAATCACTGTTTTATAACAGACGGATTTACGTAAATATTTTTATATTGTTTTGCAAAAACCTTGCAAATCTCCTTTAGGTCAACGTTCACTGGAACAGCGAAGAATTAATATTTTTGTGAATGTCTCACGGCTTTGTCACTTTAAACTTATATAATAAATAAGGAGACGAAACGAAAAAATTTCATATACCTTAGCGGAGGACACTTTATTTTCCGTTATCCGTCAATAGATTGGGCGAATAACACGTTACAGCTAGCTATAGATTGTAATTTGCAATTTTTACTCATTGCGAATTTGAGCTATGGCTGTGGTTAACTAGGTTCCCATAAAAAATATTCCACATTCACGGATAACCAGCCGGATGAATGGACATGATCGACAAATCGACTCCAAAAATCTTCACTAAATGAAGAAAAAGTATACATAATGGACGGGGGTGGGGNCTAATTGGACGAGAACTCATCTCTTCCTTTCAAAGAGAGAGAGAGAGAGAGAGAGAGAGAGAGAGTTTTTTGGCATGGATGGGCAAAAAACTTCGAAGACAATGAATTGCAAGGCTAATTGGACGAGAACTCATCTCTTCCTTTCAAAGAGCCTTCCAAGAGCTTAGTAATTGATGAATCAACTCTTTGTAGACTTTCATAGGCAAGGATAAGGATCCAACAGGAGGAGAAATGTCCACCAAACGAATTGATTGAAAATGCCCTTTCGAATAGTGTCAAAATCGCGGTTTAATTGCTTGTCAGGGAAAATAAGAAGAAGACCTTTCTCTGTCGTTTTGTGACTGCCGATGAAAAATGGGTCTACTACGGCAATCTCAAGCGCAAAAAGCCATGGGTTAGTTCATGAGAGGCATCCACATTGACACCGAAGCGAACTATGGATTGCCATAAAGTTTTGTTATGTATATGTTGGGATCTGTAAAGTGTAGCGTATTACAAACTGCTAGAACAGAATAAAACTGTTACTGCAGATGAATAAACTGAACAATATGTTGTTATAAAAAAGAGCAGGAATAGCGATTAACAGACGCAAAGTCATCCTCTTCGATAAAAACGTTCGGCCATCACACGTTCCAAGCGTTGTCGCACCCAGCATAACCATCAGATGTAGTGCCTTCCAATTACCACTTGTTCAGATCGATCCAGGATAGCTTGGCTGGGTCGCGCTTTCGAAATGTAGAAAAAGTGCGAAAAGTAATCGACGATTAGATCGCTAACAAACTAATATCGCTGTTTCGGCACGCTATCGCCATGCGGAAAAAAGTTGTAGAAAATATAGAAAATATTTCGATTAATATTTATTTTAACAAATTTTCAAGCGATTTATCAAAACACATGCAAGCACCTAGTATAAGCCTTACTATGGATATATATATATATATATAAAAAAAAAAAAAAGAATTCTATTACACACACTTGTAATTGCTCGTGTCTGGAATTGTAAGTACAAGTGTTTGTCTTAGATCTAGACATGAGCACTTGTAGATCACATGATAAATTTCATGACTTTCTCTCGTGTTACTTCGACATTTCTCATCTTTTTTTTGTTTTTTTTTTTTTTTCATTGTTTGCTAATGCGCATATAAGGAAACGAAATAAATACTTACTACGTTTACTTACAGCAATAAAAGCCAGACAAGTTTTATGACCCTTCAGTTATTCATACTTAATATCAAATTAATTATAAACTCGTGCAAGTCAAGAAAAAAGCTACACACTTATGTAAAAAAGCGTAATTAAATTAAAGTATCAACATTCAATAAATCAAAAGCGATTTTTATCAAAAAAAAAAAAAAAAAAAAAAAAAAAAAATATACACACATATATATATATATATATATATATATATATATATAAAAAATATATATATATATATAGATCGCATATCGTTTACCATATACGTACCGTTATTAACATAATTTAAATCGAATCAATTCAATTTCAAATCGTATTTTCGACGTCGCATTCAATTGTGTTTCGAACGAAAAAGCGGAGTATTACGTGCTCTGCCTTATCTTTTTTTTTTTTTTATATAATTTCGCAAATTTAAAATTGTGACCGTAAAGAGATCGAAGTGATTGGTCAATGGAATGGAATGTTTCTGAGCGAAAACTTCCCAAATGCCAGATTTAAGGCGCAAAGTAAGTAGCAGCTGCCATTTTTGAGGTTATAAAGTGGAAACAATGAAAACTTGAGATAATAATTGATCCGTATATCAGTTTAGTTTGATGTTTAAACTGAACGAGACGGAAGCGATGAATTTATTTATTTTTTTTTTTTGCTTAAATAAACATTTGGCAAACGATGAACGACACCCACCCTATATCGATTTCGGAATTTATGCGCATTAAGAATATACATGTGTGTACTTTTTAAGAGTTTCCCCTGTGCGCGAGTATTTGTATGCGTTGCAAACCTTTTGTCATTGAAATAATAGGTGATTGCATGTATTTTGATCAGCGACATCTACTGCCTACGGTGATAAAGTAATGCATAGCAAAAGTATCGGCCTAAAAAAAAACAGTTAAATTCGATCATTTTGATCTTTTGCTATATAAAAAACAATAGTTTTTATTGTGTATTACAGTGAGTTATGTTCAGTGTATACAGACGTTGACCATGGAATGTTGAAAATTGCATTTTCGACATTCATTACTTTTGTACTGAAGCTGCTGCTCTATCATATTCCAATTGTCGATTTCGGTTTCAATGACAAACACGAACCTGGATGGTCAAAAAACTTCGAAGACAATGAATTGCAAGACTTATTGAACGAGAACTCATCTCTTCCTTTCAAAGAGAGAGAGAGAGAGTGTTTTTTGGCCTGGATGGTCAAAAAACTTCGAAGACAATGAATTGCAAGACTTATTGGACGAAAACTCATCTCTTCCTTTCAAAGAGAGAGAGAGAGAGAGAGAGAGAGAGAGAGAGAGAGNTATAAATTTGATTTCAAATTTTTACTTAATAAGAATAATAAACTTTTTTTTTCTGCTTTCTTTCATGCAGCGTTTTACGTTCTTCCATCGATTTGTACTGAAAATGGGTTACGAATAATTCGATTTTGTTTTCAATGCATCCCTTCGCTGGGTGTACCCTACATTAACAAAAAAACAAAAAAAAAAATATATATATATTCATTTTCCAGACGAACATAACCTTTCATTTGTTTTCTCTATTTCGTTGTCGCTGCTGTTTAGTCAGTGAAATAACAATAAAAAAAAAAAATATTAAAAAGTAGTAAAGTTGAAAGTAAGTAGAGCATCATATAGCTGCAAAGGTTGTTTCAAGGTTATTACGCTCATTATTAGACTTGGGTTATATTTTGCTAGAGCAAATCGGTGTGAACAACATTTTTTTCCTGTTTTGGTTTTTGCTTCACGCGAATTCAATGGAAAACTATAAGATGTGAAATTTCCATGTGAATTAATATTTTAACGATGTTTTAATGTTTTCTTTTTAATATCATTACTATTGCAATGTCATTTAAATGCAAATATATGCACAGATTGTTTGGAGGAATATAAGGGAGAAAAGTTTATAATTCGTTTTATATAGAACTTGTTGAACAATCGCAATAATTCTTTTGAAAAATATTATGAAAAAAAAAAAAAAAAAAAACAATAACAATAACAAATTTATATTCATAACATTTCATTATATTCATATAATTTATACAATGAATCAGGCAGGGGGCGTTAGGTAGTTCAAATTCAACACTTCTCACGCTCCTCACTCTACAGACTTTGCGACTTGTTTGCGTAATGTTTGTATAAAAACTTTAGTTAAATATTTGCTACGAATTCTAAATTACAATTTTCTACCTATTGTGGATATGGGCGTGACATTTACTTTCATACACGAATTTCATGTAAAGTATTTCCAAATTTATTTACGCAAATGTTACAAGTTTCGGCAAAAGGACGAAATCGAATCTTACTTCGATCGAAAAAAATATAAAACAAAAAAAAATAAAAATATATATATATATATATATATATATAGGTATTCCTTTTGAGTGGTACAAATGGAAGAATAATTTTGCCATAGTTCTCCGCTTTATTATTGTGCATAAAAGAAATGGATGCAGAAAATAGTAAACATTCCTTATAAAGGAAGTGCTCTTGCGGTGTGAAAGGGATGAAAGGAAAGCTATCACCCCTGGCATATGTTTTTTTGCGTGCTTCATTGTTTTCATAGAAATTATTTGCGTCAGTTTAGCTCATAAAACTCTGCCACTTTTAGCGTCTTCGTTTCAAATACATTTGTACGTCCGTATGCGCAGCGGAATAAGCAATGGATCGCGACAATAACAACAACAATAGTTGTCGGTAGAAATCTCAAGCGCAGTAAATTATCGGGCAGCCTTTTAATGCATACTTTCTAAATGTTCTTTATAAAGTACATATAGACGGACAATAAAGAAATGAAAAAATAAATGTATTTTCGATTTTGTAAATTTTCCTTTTAAAAGAAAAGGCGTTAAGAATGTTTTCTTTTCTTTTTTTTTTCTCTCTTAATTAGTGATTACTTCTTTCTATTCCTCGCAGAATTCGAGGCCATATTTCTTGTTCTTATTAAATAACCAAATTAAGGCTTTCGGTGTTCGCGTCTAGATGAGAAAGGTATCGATGAAGACGAAGAACATTGACGCCAGTCAATCGCGAAGACGTTTACGATATTTGAACTCATATTAGTAAATAAAGTTTTCCGCATTGGAAAGGACGCAAGGAAGCCATCAATATGGCAATGTTTCGTTCACACTATGAAAAAGTAACAAATAAATATTTTTCTTGCACTTTTCCAGTGAATAACAATCGATCTATGAACGTTGATGAATTTGCGTGAGACGTTGCATACATTTTGGTTTATATTTATTTAGAATGGCGGCGTCCCTGCGGCATGCTGCTCTCTTATAAAAATGTCTGTTATTTTCATATCAAGGCATTCAAATCAAAAGAGGAAGAGTGGAAAATTGTAAAAAATTCTGATTTTGTTAAGCAAATACAAATATCGATTTTTTCGATATTTTATGTTATTTATCTTCAGGTCATTCATTCATTGCATGCTCAAGTTTTCGTTTCTTTTAAGCATTGCATGTTAATATGTATGACACAGTTATACTTAGTAGATATCAAATAAATCGTGAATCCTTAAGGTATCGTGTCATTGACTTAACGCTAATTCTTCGAGAATACGCAAAATTGAGAAAATCCAAGATTTGTAGATCGCTGCTGCCAGTTCACTAAAAGTGCAGTTAAACATTACATAAATATATATGGATATCGGTGATCTATTAGGTTCTTGATAAATATTATTAGCGATATCAGATTACACTGGCGGTGAATGTCTGCTGAATGTACGACTTGGAGACGTTTCAATTTTATTTAGATGCATAAAATTTTCCCCTTTATTTTTATATCGCTCTCATTCTCTTAATTTTTTTTTTTTATTCTTAAGTTTAATTTCAATTTTAATCTTAAATTTATTGCTCCTAAAAATGTTTATATGTATTAAATTAGGAAAAAAAAAAAAAAAAAAAATCAATGAAATCGAGTCAAGAGTACATATATATATATATATATATATGTATGTGTGTATATGTTTTGCTGTTTATAATTAATTTCCCCGTAATGCGTTGTCAAATTACATAAGAATACGATATGAAATATACGACGAAAGACGTGTGCGTATCCAGTTTATTGAGTTGATCGATCTTCCCCTCGCTTTGCATCAAAGTCAAATACATGATGCCCTGTAAAATATATTAAAAAATTCGAAATTGTTTTTTTTTTTTTTTTTTTATTCCATTTATATAGCATTGACATTGAAATGCAAAGATTGCAACAATATACACTTTTGTTATTGCTGATCGCTATATTAAAATTGAAAAACAGCTGTGTCAAGCTATTATCAAAAACAATGAAAAAATGGTGACGAAAGTTAAAAAGTTCTAAACGAGAATTATTTGAACTAAACAAAAATTCATTAGGAAGTGATTACGTATGTGAAGAATGAGCACTTGAGGACGACTTTTATATAGAGTCATCGACTGGTTTTTTTTTTTTTTTTTTTTTTTTTTAATTTAATTTAATTTTCTTTTATATCAGTTATTGCTTCATGCTTCATTTTTATTTAAAACTGATGACCGCCAGGACTGACAATTCAATCCAATTTTTGCCACTTTTCTACATGAAACTGCTCTTGTTTCACCAATAACACGAATAATATGGGTGACTGAGGTCATTGAGAGCAAGCCAATGCTCCAAAAAGTCCAATAGAATTATATATCGCATGATCTTTGCAGCGAGCTCATGTCGGGATTTTTGGAGATTTGTGAGATTACGCGACCCAATAAATTAAATTGAATTTCACGAAATGTGCACACACACACACACACACACACACACACACACACACACACACANGGGGGGGGGCATACCAACGCGGTAATATGTAGACACAAAATCTAGTTTAAGTTATCCGTTGATCATATTAGCATTTAATTTTTACATCTATTAAGGGTAACAAGGTTATCGCCCTAACACGACTACAATTTTCGTGATGAAATCGTTATGGCCCTTGTGTGGCCATAATACTTTAATTTGCTTAATCATTCAGTTTTGCACTCTGAAAACTGATACCACAGATCGTTAACTAAATAATGAATGACTCTCCAATAACAATAACATGCACTGTACTGCACGTATTAAAACACTAAACAGATTGCATTATAATTAATTGCGTTTCAGTTAGATTTCATTTCATGCACTAACACATACTAACGGAATAAAAGTTAATTGTAACAAGGGTGACTATGTAGCAAATTAAAAAAAAAGTATATATATATAGACATATATATATAGAGAGACATATATTTGTTAAGGTGTAGCTGACGGATTTCATGATAAAAGGGAAAATTAATTATTGTAATGGTTGAATATTTTAAGCGCCACACAATATATTAAGACACGCTACACAATTAAAACGAACTTTCTTTTCTTCCAAGTGATATACGAAATGAAAAATTTAAAAAAAATATTGCAATTGATTTATAGCGGACTTCTGTTATTAACATAATTTATCTCTTCCTTTTTTTTTTTTTTCTCTCATATCAATTTATGTCATTTGAAAAAATATATCGCATAAAATGTTGAAGAAAGTGCATCATAATCTTTCTTACAAGCAAACATTCTTAACCAGGTATGAGTCGACTTAATCATAGCCATTATGATCAAACGATCGAAGCCATGAAATTGTTTGCTATTGTGTACACATGTACACATGTTGCACTTGTGTGTTATTAGCAAGTATATGATGTTGCGGTTAAAATGCTTTCCTTTGCTGCGATGTTTTTTTTTTTTTGACTTGTCATAGTAAACATATTTGCTTCAACATTGAAATATGCATACCTACATACATACATGCATGAGCTAAAGTGTAATAATTTTTTTTGTTATTCATATTATATCCACTATCGAGTGACGCGAGTCTATCAATATTATGTATTGAGCCATTTATAATTGGCATTGGAGGGGAACTCTTATATATTCCCCATAATCCGAATAATCTATTAGTTGTGCTTTGAAACGTTTACACGCACACACACACGCATATATATTCATATATATATATATAATTAAAAATTTGCAGCATGCATTTCTTGTGAGTCGATCGATATTCTCAATAAAAGTTAAGCGACGACTTTAGTTTCGTCTGAAATTTTCGTTTTAAAATTTTGAATTTTATATACACGATGGACGCTACAAGTTATGCTTTCTGCACAAGCTTCTAAAAAGAAGGTTTAATGGAAGTGGGCCGTGTCGTTCTAGATGACTTTCGATTAAAAATGTTCAAGTATTTCACACATCCAATGTACGATGAGTATTAAATGCTGCTTTGAATAACACTTTATTCAGTTCTCGTATATTGGAAGATTAAATCTTAAAGAATCTGGACTAAAGGGTGCCCCGGTAAGGTTTAACTGCAATTTTGAAGACAAACTACTCGAAAAAGGCAGAGCAAATTTGTTCTTTTAATTTTAAAAAACAACCCGACAAGCCGGACATGGCTTCATCCTGTGTTTCCTTACTCACTGTTATCTATTGTGATTAAGCTGAATGAATATACTTTCCCAAGATATATATATATATATATATATATATATATAGCATAGGGAAATTTAAAAAATACATTTTAGAGCGTGTATAGAGGGGACACATTCTTGATTAGCTTTAAATTAAAAGATTGACTTAATCCGAACGTATTTTTGGCATTGTCGAACAACACGTTCATGGACGTGGATGCTATAGCATTTAAATTTTAAAGTGAATTGCTATTCATTTCATTTGATATGATTTTAATTCACTCGCCATTGGCCATTTTAGTCTGCATGGAAAACTTGATCCTATGGTCACGAATTCATTGCTTAATATATATAACGGTTAAAATATGATATTACAACTGCTCTTACAAAATATATCAAAACAAATTCCGGATATCATAATTAACCAAAAAAAAAAAAAAAAAAAAAAAAAAAAAAAAATTTTGGCGACCGTGAACGTGTTATGGAAACAACTGCGAGAGCCTCCAAAAAAAGCTGTGCTTCGTATTTTTGATTTATAACGAATATTGGCTTAATATTTCGTACAAGCGCATCGTAGATAAACAAAATAGAGAGAGAGAGAGAGAAAAAAAAAACATTTTTATACAATTTTTTCATAGGTTCTCAAAAGCAGCGCATATGAGCTTTCTATTCTTCATCCTTTTTTTTTTTTTTTTTTTTTTTGTCTAAAAAATGTTCTCAAGTCAATGTCATCGACCAATCGATTATCCGTTGTATTTGATATAGTGATTATAAAGAAAGTATAAAAAAATATTCGCATTTTTATAACCACAATATAAGGAATATGTTGAACAAGGTGGCATGAATAACATAGTCGACCTTATATGCTCATCATTTTGTCGGCCTACATTATGTCTTTATGTCACAAACACTATAACGACATTAACATATTCTCATCTTTTGCTGGCTTGTATATTAAAATGAATAAAGGCATCAGCATATATTTAGGTTTTTTTTTTCTTTTTTTTTTTTTTTGTCTTTACGTGCGGCATAAGGTGGAGGTTGCACTTTGCGAGATTATTCATTCAACTAAATGAATTCACTCAGCTCAGACGTGCTAGAACTACTTTCTTCTATTTTTTTTTTTTAAAAACAAAAATATATAAAAATTAACACTAACATACAAACTAAGCGAATAAATGAAAGCAAAAAACAAATATAAATAAGTAGAAAATTTTCGGCAAAGCAATTATAAAATAAATAAATAAATAAAGCAACAACAGCAAATTTATACCTTATAAATAATTTGAGAAATATTCGTCATAGGTGTGTGGAAAAATTTAAGGACAAGGAGAAATTTATTGAAAAGAATTATTTCAAGCTCGAAATAAAGCAAATAAATTAAAGAAACAGTAAACAATTTGAAAGCAAAATAAAAAGAATAAAATATATTTATAAAAAAAAAATAAAAAAAAAAAAAGAAAAAAAAAAACAGAAGAAAAAAAAAAGAAAAGAAAATCTTGTGAAATCATTGTTCTTAAATCGTATAATGGCCCCAACAATTGTGGACAATGCTATCTTAATCGAAAGTGAATTTATTAATAATTCCAAAAAGATCGACAATTTTAGTAAAAACAATTTTTGTGGTAACATTAACTGTGACGACGCTCAAGCTTCATCCGACACCGTCAACAATTTTGATCGTGTTGATGCTCAGTTAAAGCAACAACATTATACGTCATTAGATAATCATGAAAATTCAAGTGATGGGACTGAAGTGCAACAATTGCCCTGGGAAGCTCCCGGCAAGCAGGGTCTCTATGATCCACAAAATGAACATGAAGCCTGCGGCGTTGGCTTCATCGTCGCCATTGACGGTAAACGCTCTCACAAGGTAAGCCTATGCACTTTTCCATAATTTCCTTTTCCTTTTGCATTCTCAGTTGATCTATTTACATGTCCGCTTCACGATACTTTCATTTCGTTTCGTTTCGTTTCGTTTCGTTTCGTTTCGTTTGACTTTATGTCTCAACTTTTATACGAGATTATTTTCAATATTTCAATTTGCCAAAGTTTTCATAGCATGAAGTAGTACGCGTTTTAATAAACTTTTCAAATTTTCGAAATTTTCGCTGCAACTTTACAGCGAGTCAATTGAGGCTCATTTTGTTGAAGCTTTTTCTATAGTCACCTCAATAATGACGGCCATTGCTCGACTATCGATACGTCAGGGGAGGAGTAGAAAGAGTTGAGAAAAATATTGCGACTGTATAGGGCTGTTGCTTATGATCCATATTAGGTGACTATATGACGTCATTTAGCGATACATTTTGGTTCGAGTAGAGTCTGCATACGGTCGCATTGACGGAAGAACTGAAAACGGACGGCTATAGGCTACTTTATCGCTCTTCTACGTTCTTTCGGTCCCTTTTCCCCTGTGCGAGAAAATAAATCATTGAAGAAAAAGAAGAATATTTCTTACAACGCCTACATCGACTCTTGACATGGGCTTTAAACTGTCTTTACGCATAAGGAAAGTTGCGCCATTCGGCCAAGCGTGCAAAATGAGACTTTACATGATGTTACACGAAAAAGAACCGTTAGATGGGAGGTTTATGTTATGTTGATAATTTTCTTTCTATTCTTCGAATAAGGCTGCGAGTGCAATAGGCATTAGCGGCCATTATCGCGGCATATTGTTCGAACTTTGACAACAACAATGAATGTACTAAGCATGCAGTCTTGATAACTCTTGCTTAATAGGCGGCAAAAGAAAACGTGAAAATGTGAAAACTCCTACATATTCGTAAGTCTGTACATACGTATTTATGTATTATATATTTATTCGCTATTCGATGTGAAGGTCGAATTAAATTTCAAATTTTGTACGAAATGGATAATAATTTCTTTTCCCATTTCTTTTCCTATTTCTAAGATTCTTCGTGATGCCCAGACCCTCTCAGAACGGATGAATCATCGTGGCGCCTGTGCCTGTGATAATGACACTGGCGATGGAGCTGGTGTTTTGGCTTCTATACCCCATGGATTATATGTGAAGGCTCTGTAAGTTTATCTTAAATTCTCTTTGTAAAGATTCTCCATAATTGACAATTACGTATAAAAATACAACAATTTCTTTATTCTTTTATTATAGCATTATTTCGAAAAGTTTTTATATCATAAACAAAGAAAACCAGTCAAAGCAGTTTTTCCATTTCATATTAATATTCATTTTTGGCAAATAGACAAAATATTTGTTATTATTTTTTTATTATTGCATTTTTGTTGTTTTACTTTTATACATATATATATATATATATATATAACATTATTTATAGAATCTATTTGCGTCATTCTAAGTTATTAAGTGTTATCTTGTAGACCTTATTATGTTATTAAAATTTTTCAACAAAATAGTTATACAATAGCTATATACATATACACATATATGAGAAACGATATCTAACTTCAAAAACTAATTTAACGAAATTAAAGGCAGACTGTGTGTAGACAAATTTTACATACATACGAGAGTATGTTTTTGTAGTCGTTTTCTATTTAATAATTTATGCATTTTTAAATTTTATTTATAAATTTTAGTTGTTTTTTTTTTTTTTTTTTTCACACGCCATACAGGAGGTAGAAAATCTTTTTTTTATTGATTTGATAAGTTGGATTTGTCTAACTTATGTATTTTGAGAGTTTATAATATTTAACGAAATTAAAGGCAGACTGTGTGTAGACNTGCAATGCATGTAAGCAGTTTATCTATACGTTAGAGAAGAATACACAGGGTGTGTATTGAAATTAGCAAAAGTACTGGGGAGAGAATGTATTCATTTTTACATTCCGAAGTATTAGATACTTGTCTCGCGTCTACCAATTAAAAAAATTATTCAATTTTTCAAAAAGTCCGCTAACTACCGAATTTAATCCAGATTCATTATTTATCAAACGACTGTTCTTACAAAAATTTTTTTTTAGTTAAAAGCCTGATAGAAAGAAATTGTCAAATGCAGGGCATTAGAGAAGAGACTAACATATTAGTGGGGAAAAAAAAAAAAAAAATAAAAAAAAAAAAAAAAGAGTATTTTTTTAATGTTAAAGAGTGTATAGCTAGAGAAGATCCTTGATCCATTTCGCCATTACTTCTCAAAGTGAACATATTGACTTGAATATCGCTGACGTCATAATGTTATTTCTTGTCTCGATAACTTAAAAAATGTATTATGCTGAAGTCTGGTGATATCTATAAATCAATATGAATTATAAGATGAAACTGTAATCTCCTTAATTTATCTTCTATATTTGCCTTGCCTATGTGTGTGTGTGTGTGTGTGTGTGTGTGTGTGTGGCAATAATTATTCTGTCTTTATAAGCTACTAATGCTGCTCGATGTATCTTATGCTGCTTAAGTACATAACAATATTATGCGACATCATTCTTTAGCGTAGTTCGTCTCTTTTTTGTTTATAAAGAGACTTTTCAGTTTATTTTTTGTTTAATAATTATGTCGTGATACTTTGTTGTTCCTCCGTTTTGCTTTATTTACAGTTCGCGATATATTCGTATATATATATATGCGTAATGTAATATATATACATATGTACATCTAAATATTTCGTATTTACTCACGAGTGTACGCATAGACTTGCGTATATTTATATGGGTGTTTTAGCTATATATATACTTATACTTTTGCATTTCGGTTTGTTATTTCAATGAGGGTTTTTTTTTTTTTTTTTTTTTTTTTTTTTTTTTTTTT